>NQII01009229.1:32123-46012 GCA_002778355.1 Clitarchus hookeri | reverse complement strand
CCCCCCCCCCCTTTCTCACCCTAGTTACTTCTGAAGTCGTGTTCGCCACTCCGAAGCTCTGATCCTTGTATAGCCTGCCAGCGCGCGTGCAGAGCTGGGAAGATAACAGCGAAGAAGAAGAAGAAAGGCGAAAAAGGACTGAAAGCAGAAATACCTGGTCGCTCTGTCGAATTTTTCCCATCAAAACGCTTCTAATAAGTTTGGTCGAATAATGCTGCGAGATTATGACGTCGTCAATACCGCCATTAACGCGGCCACGTTTGTCTGAAACTGTTGGATGACTCCTGTCGCCATCAAATGTTTTGTGCGTTGAACCTGTTCTAAAAATTTATCGGACAAAATTTGTTTGATCGCAAAATTTTACGGCTATATTTCGTCCTCAGAGCCTGTTTTCAGATGTTTTTGAAGGCGAACATGTGAGTTTGACAGAGTCTAAAGAAATACGAAACAAAACCATTAACGGAAAACACACTAGGTTTTGCTCTGTTGCGAGGGCAGGTTTTTTTTAAAACACACTGGGAATATAAAAGTGTTATTCGATTTTTCACATAACTGGGTGTTCAAGAAACGATTTCAAAAGTGAGTCAATGTTTTTTTTTTTTTAATTAGTTCGAGGTTTTACTTCAAATTCCGACCCACATGCCTGGAACCAGTGAAACTGTGTACACCATATCTTGTCTACTGGTACAGTTTATAACAACAGCCATATCTCTGTAGCTTGTACAGAACCATAGCGAAATTTTATTATATTTATTTTACATAGAAATATTTTTAAAAAAAATCACAGCGTCTCATAATTTAAACACTCTCTTTCAACAGCCATTTACTGTTTAATACATACACTGAGAAAAGTATTACCAAATAAATTATGAAAGTGGTTGTATTTGTTAGTGCACATAATTATACACAGATAATTGTGAGTCGGTGCACTTAAATGTGTGTAGCTTTTAATAACATTTGAGCTACCAATCTGCAGCAAAGCGGTCACGCAGGTTAATGACTCCATATAAACGAGAGTAGCCAATGGAGTCGCGAATTGCGCTCGAGCAAAGTACAGGGCAGTGAGGTCTAGCACGTGGCCAGAAAATAACGCGAATTCTACATGACTCCGCCAATAACGAGTTCTTAAAGCTTTCAACAAGGGGTCTTGTTTCGCTTCGTAGCTCCCGTCGAAATGTCGAGACAATGCTTGGGTTTCGGCAAGACTGGTGAGCGAGCGATTCGCGAGTGGCAAATCTCTGAATGCGTCGCGAGCGACGTAACGGCCACACAATGTGCAGCATAGAGCTGTATCCCAATTGTAAGTACATACTTGTTAAGTGTATGCATATTTGTACTTGCCGTTGTGTGTACTTTACCTGACTATTGGGACGGGATTTTTCTGGCTGTACTTGACTCGTCGCACAACCTGACGTAAATAACGCGAACTACTAGAAAGTAAACAAGTGTTTTGTAATTCTAAGCTAACGACTGTATGGTTTTTTGTCTGTAAATAAACATGTTGTGTTGTATATTGGTCGTCTTTGCCTTCGTTTATGTCTATGGTGTTGTTTGGTGTGGTTGCAAAAAAAATAACAATAATGCATTTGTCATGTGTAACAGGTAGGTAATTATAAACGCAAAAATAATGCTGCACATTGGTCGCTTCGTAGAGCAATAAGACGGCGGGTAAGTAGAACCACGCAATATTCCTATCATAGGTTATATACGTAACGTTTGAAAACAAACATGGCGACCGCCGCAAGTACGCAAATTCACACAGCAAGTAAGCAACTTCGTATACTTGGCAGGTACAGGCGCTGTGTATACTATACTAGGAATTAGGATGGCGCTAGTATATACTTAGTGACGTCACAGGCGGGGTGAAGTATGGAAATGTATATAATTGAAGGGAATTGGGATACAGCCCCAGTTCCATGGGCGTCACTAAGATCTTTTCCAAGCGGAGGCATAGGAATTTAAAGAAAAGTTTCCTTCAGAGGAGGAGTGTGAGGTATACAACTGGGTTTCATTCTAAATGCACGCAACAAACATCCACGACTTGTAATGTGAAAAAATGTGTTTTTCGTCAACAATGTATAGTATAATATTACAATATAATATTAAATAAAAATGAACAAACAAATATCAAAATTAAATTGTAGAAAACCAGGAAGAGGACAATTATTCCGCCCAGCAGGGACTTGCATTTTGAAGTCACGCAGTTTATAATCAATTTAATTGTTATAAAAGTTATTTCACATTTCATCGAAAAAATAGTTTCCAGTGGAGGACAAGTGCCACCACCCCCTTTGCCAACTCCTTCAGACGCCCATGCTCAGTTCTCATGGCGTTGAGAAAGAAACTTGCTACTTTATTGTTATTTGATGATGATGATGACGGGTATTTTTTGTTCAGAACAAAGAAATCCGGCGTACATCGCATCAACAAAACGAGACAAACATTTGGACATTATGACCATCACTGTTCTCATCTTAGGTTTAACCCCGATTGATTCTTCTAGTACAGTACCCGTCAAAAGTTTAAGACCATTAGTAAATTTGTTAAAATACTTTCTTGCTTTAAAATATTTGGCGCAGCCTATGTTATACAGTTGGCTATCATTGTTACGGTCAAAACACACATTATTAGAATAATAAAATTATTGAAATCGGTCAAATAACTTGCAAGTTACAATTTTTGAAACAATTACATAAATATGGAATTATCATACACATTTTTGTGTAAAACGTTACGTATACACAATTATTTGACAACTATTTTAGCGTAATATATTTCTTTTAACTACCCATATAAATACACTTGAAAGTTAAAAACAAACGAGGCCCATAATAAATTTGCAAACAAGATTTTATATTTGTTAATTTAATTTACACTGTAAAAAAATGTAAAATTATGAATGTTTCTTACTAGTTGAGATAGCGAGATGGGTTTTACAGCGTTAGTTCTATCCATTCAAAAAATAACATTACAGGTTTGTTACCGGGAAATTATNCGAAGCGTATTACCAAACGTAAAGTGGCAAATTGCTGGGCGAGCAAGTGTAACAAATCACAACGAGAAATTGCAGCCCAGTTGGGCATTTTTAAGGCATAAAATGTCTTGATGTCTGGTGCATAATATATAAATGTAAAAACAACCCATTAAAAAAGCCAACAAATATTGTATGATACCTAATTTTCAGGGAAGGTTTTTTTTTGTCAAAGAGGTATCAAATTATTCCAGTGTTTTATTTTATTTGCGTTGTCGGTTCATGTCCTACAGCATGTGAAGTTAAAACTCTCATAAACTCACATCATGGGTTTGAAAATTATTTTCATCGCAGGCGTTCACTTTTCCGCTAACCTTCGCTCTGTCGCTCCCCAGTCTGATCGTATTCTTAGGATTTGTGATCCCCCCCCCCTTACTGTTACATACTCAACATTTGACCAACATGTAACTGAATTTCAATGCAATGTGCGGTAATTATCGTCTTACGTATAAAGACAAATTTTTTCCCTTTATAAGGCTTGCAAATATTTTCAGTTCATTTTACAAATTTCGAAGATTATTTACAATTTGAGTGGCACCCAAGTAAAATGGGACGGCACGAAAGTAGTTTAATATCCTCATTTTCTTCCCACTCTATCCGGGTTTACAACTGGTAAAGCTGCTTCTTGTTGAATCGCATTAGTTATTAATGGCTTTTGTGGTTTTTTTATTTATGCATATTTTCCTTTTATTTAATGATTAATTTTAGTTATTTTGTTCATTGTCAGGGTCGGATCGATGTCGTGGCCTCGTTCAGCTGCGTTTGGAATAAATCATCCACATTTTCGTGGTTGGCTGAACTCGCAGCAGAACCAGACGTGGAAACATTGACGGAAATTAGGGCCAAGATAATATTCTTCGTCGCTCTTTGCCAACTTCACTAAAGCAGAATAAGGAAACAGCAACACCGACGGAAATTCTCTATGGCCTTTTTACTGAAATGACAGATTACGAGCACCGAAATACATCGAGGGAGTCAACTGAGTAGGACAATAAATTTAAATTATATCATCTTGTGTTTCCAAGAAATAAAAAAGTTTTCAACGAATTTCAAAATGGCTTTCATAGAGTGTAATAAACCCACAAGAACAGTATGTATATATATATATATATATATATATTTATATTTATTTTTTTTTTTTTTTTTGTTTGTTTTCCCGTATTTTTATATTTCCCGCAATTTTGTTTAGAATTTTGAATGTGTAAATTTGGTTTTCTAGAAACTTCTAGTTCAGTCATTTCAAGTTATATGTCAAGGTTATGGCCAATGTAAAATACTATCACCACATAAGAGCGACATAGCTCTAACATCAGCGAAATTGAATATGCTTGCGGTCCGACCAGAACGACAGAGTAAGTACAGCATTGGAGTAGATGAAATTCAGGATTGCCGCTGCTTTTAACAGAATAACAGAGCGCAGGCTTCTGCTGTTAGTTATTGCAAACCTGACTCATACGCCACCCCCGGGCTTCATATCCCAGAACCCGTAAAATTATGGTACTGGAATTTCTGTGCCGGAAACATCATGTTATTAAATCTATATTTGAATTACATGTTGGTTATTAAAGTGACATTTGTGAAAAAAAAAATGCAATTTATTGAATATTATAATCGATTTAAATATTTAATAAAATATTAATTAAATAATTTTTTTCTTAAATATTTACACTTTTACTTTCCTTAAAATTTTCTGGAGAGAGATTTATTTGCTTAAAATTAACTAATAAAAATTATTAAAAATAAACCTTTTACTNTCCTTAAAATTTTCTGGAGAGAGATTTATTTGCTTAAAATTAACTAATAAAAATTATTAAAAATAAACCTTTTACTATAACATTAATAAATGCAAATAAGAAGATTTTTTAAAATCAAATATTACAGATTAAAATATTATTGAGCTATTATTTTTCTTCAAAGTGGGATGATAATCACGAAATAATGTAGCAGTGGTACAAAGAATGTGGAAATAAAAGTGCTCAGTCACGTAAAATAAACCGTATCAGACTGTTCCTTTCATCTTTAATATTCCCTTTTTACCGTTTTAACTTCCGATCAGCAACTACCTCACATGCTTGTTTTTCCAGATGTCAGATCTTTACTTTCGTCTCTGCCTTCATTTGCCCCATCATATAAAAGGAAAAGAAAAAGGAGAAAAAAAAGCAGTAGTGATTTTTGACCATTCGTTCCTTCCATTAGGTTAGTGACTCTGATGGAAAAATCATGCAGATTTTCCTCTGTCTAGAGGTCAGCAAATAAATCCGAGTGGAATGGGTAACACAGGAAATTGCTTCCAAGTCACTAGCTTCGTGCTGGACAAATCAAGACCGTAACAAAATTACCCTTTCAAACCGAACTTCCAATAAATTTAGCGCTGTTTCTGTATTCTGCAAACAGAGCAAAGGCATACAAAAAATATTTTTATTTGTGTCAGAACTGCAGCAAAACTAAACTAGATTAATATTTTCTGAATCTGCGGTGTTGTCGACTTAAATAGTAGTTGATAAAACCGTAATGAGACAGTCACTAAACTACTGCTTTGTGATCACGTAACTTGAAAATATTATAATATTTAATCTACTAACTTTATTCCTGCCCGGCGTGTTTCTGGGTAGTTTGTTGTGCTTCANCTTGAAAATATTATAATATTTAATCTACTAACTTTATTCCTGCCCGGCGTGTTTCTGGGTAGTTTGTTGTGCTTCAGCAAATCTGTAAAAATTGCCAACATATCTTCTTCACTTGCTCATGCATAAGCTTATATAGGCTTTTGTTGGTTTCGCTTATGGCATGTTCCTAAGGCACTGTTATAAAATTGCACTGGTTCGTGAGATAGATTACAATACAGCGATAGACTAAGCAGGTAGTGGACCAGAAGTTGAATTGCTGCTTCTGTGAAACCCGATCGGAGAACTGCCTTGCTGTCACTTAATCTGCTGAGTTTCTTTACGAGCATGCAATTTCTAATTGCGTGCGTTCACGATAGCACCACAGCAAGAGTATTGTTACATGGCGCCAGAGGGGCGTATCTGAGTTCGTGAGGGATAGAGGTCTTAATAAAAGTAAAAGAAATAAATTATATTTTTAAATTATTTACACAGTTATTATTTAAAGCAGTACATTATGTATCTCCACTATTACTCTTTTTATTCTTCAGTGAGCGCAATGTTTGATGTCTAGTTCAACTATAATTAATGCTGTTCTTAATGTCTCTGCTTGGTTATAATCAATTAACTCAAATAGTCATTAACATATGTTCAGTCTATCTCTTGACATCATTTGTAATGTCTTCAACTCACGCATCCAGTCCAATAGTCCAGTCTGCCAGTAGCACTCTTCACTTCTTGATGCTCGCAGTCGCAGGTTTTCCTCCCGCTGGGCACTTCCGGCGCTACTCGTTGCTCTTCTAGCTCGTCGTCTATCGCTTGACCTCGCACAATCGCCCAGACTCCCAACTATCATGAACTCATTGACTCGGTGGCCCGACGCGCTTATACAGTATATCAGTCGCCCTGGCCACCTGGAAAGTCCAATGCACCCCGAGTTACGCTTAGAGAAACGAGGTCAGCAAACGCCTAGAAAATTCTTCAGATATATACGCAGAAATTCAACCTCCTGAAGGTCAGGAGCGCAAGAGCCGCAAGGTTTATCGCGGCACCACGCGCCGCCAGCTATCGTATCACTACTCTGTCCTTCACTTCCGCTCGCTTGCACGGGACGGGCCAAGGTCAACGCAGACCAGCTACACGTAACAATATGTACCGTTACAAGAAACCTGCTAAACTTGGAGCTACGGAGTTCAAACGGGAAATCAGCGTCAAAGAAATTCCTTGTCAATGCATCTCTTTTAAAGATAACTATTTTAAACAAAGAAAATTATTCAGCGCGACTTTCTCGGAAAAAACTGCCAAGTTGAGAAATAAAAAATAAAATATTATTCATTCATTATTTTTTGAAAAATGTAAGTATCAATGTTATTTTAACGTTGTTTTGTGAGAGGTTTCTTTACATGTCAGTTTAAGAGATGTGACGTAGAATGTTTTTCGTTTCAAACGGTCATCGTCATAGTCGATGCATTGAGAAGGAATTTCTTTAACTACGATTCCCCCATTTAAACTTGCGAGACACCAGGCTAGGCAGGCAGTGCCTGCGTTCCTAGTTTACAACAACAAGAGGACAGGCAACACTGCCGGCCTATTTTGTTCACCGCAGACGGCTCAGTCCACGCGATTGGTCCAAGGCGGTAGGTGCGTCTTGGCTCTCGTCGTAGTTGGGCGGCACCCTAGCACGTCAATTGCATCGGCCCGCCGCCGATCCAGTAAATGTTCTGCCCGCGTGGTGATAAAACCTTAACAGCCTCTTCGCCGGCAACCTCGTCTCCTTCAGGCGCTCAGGCTTGTGTACGCCGTGTGACGTCAGCGACTTCTTCTCCCGACTGCATTGAGAAAACATCCAACTAAGTATTCGTTAGTACGGGGCCAGAAGTATATTTTGTTGCCACAGAAAAAATATTTTGTTGAGAAAAAAAAAAGTTTCTGTAACAAATTACATCTTTGAATAAACAAAACCTGCGTGTTGGGCGAAAAATAATTACACGGTGAACAAAGTAATCAGTTCAGTTAACTATATGTGTTTGTTTTGCAACTCATCTGATTGTCTCCGTTCGAAAATACTTCTCGAGAGGTTGTTTTTTATTATTTTTTTTATGACAATTAGGATAGTAACAGCGTTTGTTTGCGCGCGTTTATCGATGCATAATAATCGTATCAACCTTCTAACAAACGAGTTCAACAGGAAACTAAAAAGAAAAAGTGTGAAACTCGAATATTTATTTACGCTCGTTGTCCTGAAACGTATTTATTTAAGAGCATGGAACTTTCGTCAGTATTAACTTAGCTGAGATTGCTCAAACATAGCGTTTGGGCGCAGATGGTGCAGGTTTGAATCTCGGTCGGGCTTCTAATTTTCTGTATAATAACTGAAACTGTTTCATATACGTGGTTGCACCAATCAAATCATTGTTCGGGTCCGCCAAATAAAAAAAATACAGAAACAGTATTTGCTTTCAACGACAAAATNTATAATAACTGAAACTGTTTCATATACGTGGTTGCACCAATCAAATCATTGTTCGGGTCCGCCAAATAAAAAAAATACAGAAACAGTATTTGCTTTCAACGACAAAATAATTTATTGCCCTTATACGAACTGTTAATTTGGTTGCATCAAACAAACTTTGTTTGATTCAACAAAAAAATTTTTCTAAAGTGTGCCTCGTATGGAAGAACAGACGTGCTCGCTGTGGAAATTATTGCCTTTCCCTCACGCGTGTCCTACCAGAGTTCTAAATGCGAGTCAGTCTACGTGATTCCGACATTCGGTGTATTCACTTACTGTTCTCTTTGGGGCGGCGGTGGCGTAGTGGCCAGGGCGCTCGCCTCCCACCACGGCGATCCGGGCTCGATCCCCGGCGGGCTCAGTTTAACAGAACACTAAGATGTTTAATTTTTATTGTGGAATTTATAAGTACATCTGCTGTAAGAAATATTTTTCCAGTAGCCAAAATATAATAACTTATTCCAAGTCTAGAAAATTGCATCAAAAGGACAAAGCACCGCACTCGTGCGAACTCCGTGTAGTAATATTTTTAATCAGAATTATTTATTTCTANTTTATAAGTACATCTGCTGTAAGAAATATTTTTCCAGTAGCCAAAATATAATAACTTATTCCAAGTCTAGAAAATTGCATCAAAAGGACAAAGCACCGCACTCGTGCGAACTCCGTGTAGTAATATTTTTAATTAGAATTATTTATTTCTAGGCTCACTCCCGGATTTTCGCATGTGGGAATCGTGCTGGACGATGTCGCTTGTCGGCGGGCTTTCTTGGGGTACTCCCGTTTCCCCCGCCCTTGCATTCCAGCGCCGCTCCATTCTAGGGCCTCACTTCTGTCATGCCCGGGGATGACGGTCACCTACGGGTCCCAGCTGGAAATACCGCCACTCGGAGGGTGTTGCCTTGCCCTGGGTGCACTCCCCACACGCCATTATTATTACAGTTCCCCCGTCAACGAGCGAGGACGCACAGTAATAACAACATAAGCTCGCGTTCGGGACGACCGCTACCCATCCGGCCATCCTGATCGTGACTCCGATTTCCCATGACTTTCCGATATCGCTCCAGGTGAACGCTGGGATGGTTCCTTAGAACACGCCATGGCTGGTTCCTCCCACCGTTGCTGTTTCCGTAAGTAACATGCTCTGTCACTGATGACCCTTGCTGTCAGCGAGACTTCACAGCCCGACCTACCTAGAGTTCCTCGCCGACTCTCTCTGTCGGGTATTGCATGCGAAATTGGATAGCTTAATCGGTTTCGATTTCACCGTAACTCTCTTTCTGTGATCTCTTTTAAAAATCGAATTATAATGTTCTTTGTTGTATTGTAGTTCTCGCATGCCTANGTAACTCTCTTTCTGTGATCTCTTTTAAAAATCGAATTATAATGTTCTTTGTTGTATTGTAGTTCTCGCATGCCTAGGCTGGTTCAGTCGTTGAAATATCCTCATCTAAGATCAGTTTTCGTATATATTTATAAATAAGGCGTACATTCGAATCCCACATATTCAACTGGCGTCCTCAGAGACTTGCGTGATGTTATCGCTGATTACTTGCAGACGAAGAATAAAATATTAGCCTCGGAAATGAAAATTTAATCGAACTTTTTACCTGCAAGGACCCATAGGGCCCATTAACTTTACTGGCTGGTTAATTTCAAATGGCTTTTTTTGGAAATGCGTACGATTTGAAATACCTCGTAATAATCAGTACAATTAGAATAATATATAAAATAACTAATATTCTGGAAACAGATAAACACAAATCTACAGTCTATTATGCACAAGTAATAAAATAATTGTTTAGTTCCTGTCGTTTTTCTGAATTATTTTTTTGGGCTGCAACATTTATTCGGTCTATCAGCATTTGACCGCCATTGGCATCTTTATGAAGTAGTTTTCCACTTTTTGTAGTCTGGATTTTCGTAACTCCAAGAAAAATGACTTTCCGATTTTGCCTTTATTCTTCTTTTTTCTTCTTTTTTCTTCTTTCCTAGCGCTGTTACGCATTGGCACACACTGTGTGTGTGTGTGTGTGTGTGTGTATATAGTTAGTGTAAAAAAGATCCGATTTCAGATAACATAACAGAATAAAAACTATTAAGTAAGTAAGTTTCACTCAACAAATTANGTGTAAAAAAGATCCGATTTCAGATAACATAACAGAATAAAAACTATTAAGTAAGTAAGTTTCACTCAACAAATTATAAATTCTCTATTATGAGAGTCTTCTTCCACAGAATTTACTGTATCCCGTGGTACTGTTTTGGAGCTCATCTAAGGCAGCTGGTGATGGTGGAACAAAAACAGGGTCTTTTACGTATCCCCACAAGAAAACCTCACACGGTGTATGGTCTGGAAATCTTGGGTGCCAAGTGTGTAGTTCCAAGTCTTTGGGTCCCGTACGACCTACGTAACGTTCAGGTAAGATTTAAAGACACGTACTGTTATGTAATGAATTCTTTGGAACATAAGTCTAAAACTAAAAATTATGTACTTGTTTTTGCAAATTGCTCATAAAAATGTAACATTGCCGGAAATTTGTATGTGTATCTCCACACTCACAGATACAGTATGTTTGTAAAGCCATAGAGTGATATATTTTAACCAGAGGCTGTCACAGAGCAGGAGCACCCGCAGGAAACCCAACCACTCCATGAGAGTGACGTTCTACTCCCTTTCCTTCCATACCACTCATTTGATCACCAATGAATCTTACCAAAATCTTTCAATTAGCAGGGTTTCAATTTCAGAGTACAAATAAATAACGCAGTCGCAAAATATTGCGAAAAGGTCAACCATCCCCTGATACAGATTGGATTATCAAATATTTAACCCCCAAAATTTTGAAAAGTGATTAACAGACAGTTTTTTTCGTTTATATGTGGGCTGATTCTTTTTCCATATAAAATGCCCAATATCAAAACAGGCTTTAAATGATTTTATATCATAAATGTGTATAATGAATAAATTATATAAAGTTACATTAATTGTGGGCTCACAGAGCGTAACAAACTTAGTCCAAATATTGCAATGCTTCAAAATTTTCCTACAAAGAAACGCACATTTAACGCAGAATACNGCGTAACAAACTTAGTCCAAATATTGCAATGCTTCAAAATTTTCCTACAAAGAAACGCACATTTAACGCAGAATACAAAACAGGAGGTGAAGACGATCATGAAGACGACTATGAAGACAGTTACAGTGCTGAAGACGAAAACGATTTTCTCGACGCACTGACACACCCCTCCAACACAAATGCTGCAACAAGCGACATGAAGAAGGCAGAAGACGCCGAGAATACTGACTACCTATTTCCCGAAGACCCGAATGAACTTGTTGCTAGACTCAGATATTTGATTGATCTTCAAAAATGCAGGTATCTCACGCACATTAACGAGATATCTTCAATCATTAGTAAACTGAAAGAGCAGGGATGCATCGCATGATATTATGAACTGCTTTCTTCTGAAATTGTAATTACAAAATAATAAAACATTATTATTATAAAATAATTGTTTTTTTATGTCGTATCCTTTTTCCCTCGTGACTTTAAAGTGTTGCTATGAGCACTCGGCTATTAAGGTGAAGATCTGCATACAGAATATCAATAAAGACTTTAGTATAAAAATTGCATGAATAGTTGACTNGATCTTCAAAAATGCAGGTATCTCACGCACATTAACGAGATATCTTCAATCATTAGTAAACTGAAAGAGCAGGGATGTATCGCATGATATTATGAACTGCTTTCTTCTGAAATTGTAATTACAAAATAATAAAACATTATTATAATAAAATAATTGTTTTTTTATGTCGTATCCTTTTTCCCTCGTGACTTTAAAGTGTTGCTATGAGCACTCGGCTATTAAGGTGAAGATCTGCATACAGAATATCAATAAAGACTTTAGTATAAAAATTGCATGAATAGTTGACTGCATACAAAAGATTCATTCTGTCGACATGTACAAATTTGGAGACAGTTGGCGAACGAATGTAATTTCTATACATGTGGGTGTGGGATAAACCGAAGGATTGATCGAAGGATTAATCTGACGAATGGGATAGATCGAAGGATTGGGATTGATCGAATAATTGACATGGATTACTGTGGATTGCGGAGGGTTGCTAAGGATTGGGATTGATCCAAGGATTGGGATTGATCGAATAATTGGGGTTGATTAAAGAATTGGGATTGATCGAATGATTTACATGGATTGCTGTGGATTGCACAGGAGGATTTTCTAAGGATTGGGATTGATCCAAGTATTGGGATTGATCGATGGATTGGGTTTGATCGAAGGATTGGGATTGATCGAATAATTGGGGTTGATTAAAGAATTGGGATTGATCGAATGATTTACATGGATTGCTGTGGATAGCACAGGAGAATTTTCTAAGGATTGGGGTTGATCCAAGTATTGAGATTGATCGAAGGATCGGGATTAATCGAAGGATTGACATGGTTTGATGGTCAAGAAGAGGACGAAATTCAAGACTGTTTAACACCCTCGTTTATTCCAAGTCTCCAGGGCTCTGCAGTATTGGCATTTAAATTAACGCCAATTAAACCTTTAAAAGTGTTGGGATATGCTGATCCATACCATGTTTATAGCATAATTGTGGCTGTTGTCGTAATTAGTATTATGGGCTTGGTTTATCATATATATACACATTAAAAAAACTCTCAGTAGCATACTTAAACCTACAAAACAGTCTTAGGCAGTGATCAATTTGCAGATTCTGGCATCGTGTATTTAGCAGTCTTCAAGACAGGGGTCTGTAAATGTGGTAATTAAATGATAGACTTATAATTAAAAATATTTTTTTAAATTCGGATAATAAATACAGATTTGCGATTTTATATAACCTTTGCTTGTAAACCAATATGGCTACCAGAAACAAACACATGCCGGAATAATTAGTGGGCGTAACTGCCGTCCACCTTCGGGTACATTTGACAATTCTAAGTCGATAACTTCCNTGCACCCTACCAGAATAGAGTCGAGCCGAAGATTGCCGAGCTCATCTAAGTCGAGCTGAAGACCGCCAGCCGCCCAGTAGCGCAGATTCCATTAAAAATACATTTGCCGTGAATGCCCAAAATCCTGCTTCTTACCCTTCTAATTTAATTTTACTCTCTTAGAACGAAAAAACTTTAAATTTGTAACACAAAATTATTTGTTAAAAAATAGACTCCTCTACAAATAAACGACTAATTACCGAAACTTAAAATTTTTTGTTATAAAATTGGATTGCGTTAAAGTCGGTCGACTTTTCTCTTAAAAATAATATGTACAAAACATTAGTGTAACACGAATGTTTCTAGTCAGATTGAGACACGCGTTAATTTTTAAAGTAAAAAAAAAAAAAAACATTGTGGTTTGTAGAAGGGGATATGTCACCCATGTCCCCGCCCATAACTACGTCACTGATACAGAGACCAGCAGAACTAGTGTTTACGAGGTTTTGTGACGTAGGCGACTAATTTCCAGCTCGCCCTTATGTCTGGAAAGCTGCACCGGTGGTCAGCGTGTTAAAGAGCGCTCTTCGGTGACACTCGACTCAATTTCGAACAGCGGCTGGACCGTAGTCCGGGGTAGTTTCTGAACTTCGGGGGATAGCTGCGACGGTCCTTTGGGAAAGGATTCGAGGAGGTGGTTTGATTAGGAAGGGGTAAGGAGAGAGGACTCATTGTCCCGGAATCTCGGGACAATACGAGCAGTATTGGTGTTATGGGTT
>NQII01009229.1:0-31916 GCA_002778355.1 Clitarchus hookeri | reverse complement strand
CTACGAGAGTGAAGGGCTAAGTTTAGGGGAGGAGGGAGACTGCATAATTCAGGAGCAAACTTGCTCTATGTGCAGTCCCCGCACGGCGATAGACGCATGCTTCATGTCTCGCAAGACCCGGCGGTCTCTCGAAACGAACGCTAATATTGGCGAATCAATGCAGGGGAGAGAGAGAGAGAGTGTGTGTGTGTATGTGTGTGTGCTCAAGTGCGAAGATTAGAACAGCTTGCCTGAGCCTAGGGGCCACGCGAGTCCGCGGGGAAGTTGAAATTCATTTCCTTTATATTTTTCTCTCTTTTTTTTCCTCGTGTTGTCATGCTTCATGTAACAGCATAGACGGTGAGCCACCCCCCTCCCCCACATGTCTTTGTTCGTCGATACAAAGATACTTTACATATGCAGATACCTTAGCCTCTCGGCCTTCGTACTTTTATATTTTTACGTAGCGCTCTTAGTCAGATGGCCATCCCGCGGTACGACCGCCCAATCGGTGGGGAAGAGGGATCACGCCTTCCCAATCAGCCCGTGCTCCCACTTATTTGCCATGGCACTAGTGGGTTTTCAATGTCCGACCGCCCCACCAATGATGCGCATGCCCACCAGAAGGGTGGAGTACGATCGGCTCGGAGCGGCATACGTCCTCGATTCCTCGGGGGGAATGCCGAAATCGGGGATTGCAGCCCTCGCTATGAAAGGAAGATTTGTCATTGTCAAACTCCATAGGTCTTCCATGCTGTCATCGCAGCCTCCAAGCCATCATCACCACTTCCTACCACCAGCAGTGCAGTTGGAGTAGCCGTCATCAGACACTGACCATTGCCAGACGATAGAATTTATTCACCATGAAATTTCAGTATTGGGCCCCATCATCCTGAATGCTAAGTGGTCCAACACCCCGCCAAGTGGTCGGACCTAGCTACCAACTATCGGCCCAAGCCATCACGGCAGATACCCCTGACCAGTCGCGAGGAGACTGGTTCCCGTAGGGAGACGGACGACGGAGCTCAATTTGCGGAACTAGGGGTGGCACGAGGAGCCTTGGGTCGCCATAAGTGGAGAGAGGCTATGAGAGAGGTATCACCCACCCTTTCTAGGGTCAAATGTCAGACTTTGCTACTATGGCATGGTACTGCCACACCACCTCAAACGCCTGGAAACCTTCTTCCCGAGGGAGTCACAGACCCATATCCCCCGGTACAAAGATATTGAGCGAACGAGAGAGCTGTTTCCAGCGTGTGAGGCCGTTAAGCGCGATAACGGTAAGGACTACACTGTTACACGCATCAAGTGCGTCGTCCCCACTAAGACGAACAGTGTTATCGTCGTGCTGCGTGTACGTATGAAACTGTAAACTGTTTGGAAATGAGGAAGATAAAACAGGAAAGCATGGAGAGTTAAAGGGGAGGGGATAACAGTCTTAATGGAAATGGAAACAGTCACGTAGAATACGGTACATATCATGTGTGAAAACCATGGCCTAAATGGTTTAGAAATAGCGAAGAACGCCTGCGTTCAGTGCTTTACCACTGCACTGCCTCGCTCGGTAGTATGATCAAGAACTCTGTGGTTCACTTCTACCCTCAGCTCTGAGAACCTAAGTTTCAACTTACGTAAGTCCTCGAGGATTACGTTAAGGCCATCTGCTTGTATAACTCAACGAAAGTTTTGATGTGCTCACCGAGTATCAGCTATACAGAACTGCGAGTTGCGGTTATCAAACTTCACCAAATTTAGCAATAAATCAAACTGATTTCCTGCGTAGGGGATGAAATGAAATAAAATAGACAATACGGTTTATTTGGCAAATGCCCTTCTATTACTGAAGTTTTATGTTGGCGTTCGTAGCTTCAGCGGATAAGGAATGGCAGGCAGTTAAGTAAAATGCAGTATTGTAAACGAAAAATTGAGATTCCAAGGTTTCTTGGTGACCAATTGGATGAAAAATTGAAGTAAAACGTCGTAGCGTCAACCAGTTTTAAAGTATTGTAAAACGGATTTTAAAAAATATGCCAATTCCTTAAAAAGGAATTCCAGACTTTTCTGAAAGGTGTCCCTGTTCAAAATTTTCACCCCGTAGCTCAAAAGGTTCAGAAACGGCATCGAAGCGAGTACTCTTCCTCACCCCCTCAAATCCTGCCAAAAATTAAAAGTATGCCATAGCTAAGTCTAGCCTGTAATTGGGTCTTTGAGCGACGGATCTACAAATCGAATGGGGTGCAAGAAGTAGTAAGGGGAAGGAAATAAATTTGTGTTCGGGATAATTAAACACCACGATCTTTTAATTTGGTTAAAAATAATCTCTTACTCGGGAAAATATATTGTGCATGTATATATAAAACGGGTAAACACTCGCAAAATAATATTTTTGCGAAACATTTATCCTAATATTTGACGGGTGCAATGACGCGTTTACATTCAGCTGATCGTCTTGAATATCTAAATAAATATTTCTGATGTTATTTATTTAGCTAAGTCATGTGTAGTGAACATAATGTCCAGTTACAGTAATAAAAGTAAATAGGTTTTTCATGGCGTCAAAATATTCGCTCATTTCGGTGTTCTATGAATTTTTTTTTTTTAATACCAGGATGGTGAAAACCATATCA
Source organism: Clitarchus hookeri (assembly GCA_002778355.1). NCBI lineage: Eukaryota > Metazoa > Arthropoda > Insecta > Phasmatodea > Phasmatidae > Clitarchus > Clitarchus hookeri. Next base: position 29,310 of record NQII01009229.1, on the reverse strand, counting down.
CCCTTTTAAAGAGAAAACAAAATTAAATGCTCCAACTGCGGTACGGTAGATGAAAATAAATGTTCTGTTCGGAAATATTTAGCTTTTATTTTAGTTCTCTGTTTACATATTAGTCTTTCGAAATGATTGCCTCTGCTTTCCAGAGTCTGGCAAGCGTCATTGCATTTCATTGCTTATGTAAACAATTCGAACTGCCTAAAATTTTTGATTGATAGTAAATTGTTCCGAAATATTTCACAATATCAAAATAAAAAAAGGGGGGCAAAACAAAACCTTTTCTTTAACATTTTTCTTAGGGACAGCTGCATTCAGATTTGTAATTACTGAACCTCAGTGTAGCATGTGATATTCATATTTTATCGCCCGAAAATGTCAAAGAAAAAACTTTTTCTGCTACAGCGCAAGCTAAGAAACGCTTATATATATATATATATAAGACTTTCGAGTATTGTTTAAATTGTTGCGTGGGTACAATCGATAATAAAAATATTATACATAAAATATATGGTTTTGGTCATTCATATTATGTTTGTGATACAGAGTACAAAATAAAAACAAAATTATAATATGTAATCACCTGTTTGCGACCACGATAACACGAAAAATTTGTTAGTATGAAAAGCTGGCCCGTCATTGACTGAGATAAGTCTACAAATCTGTCGCGTGTGTGTAAATATTCAATACCCATAAATAACATGAAAAAAAAAAAGTTAATATGTGGCCATCAGGTTTTTGCGAATTGGATTGCTAGTTTTCCTGAAAGAATTCTGGGACCATAAATATAATTGCCACGCGCACACTATTCTGTTTAGTTTATATATATAATTTTATCATTGATACTATGTTTAAAGTCAATCGGTAGGACATCCGTTAATCACGCGACATGAAGTATGCACCCAGAACTATGGTTCAGTGTCTGAGATATAAATTAGGAAATGTACTGATGGCGTGAGCGGGCCTTGGTTTAGCAGCCGACTTGAACGCGTCATCTCACATACGATTGCAGCCAGGATAGGGGACAACGAACCCGCAACAAATGAAGCCGCTGCTGCTTAAACCATTGCTACTCGAGAGAGCAGGATTCCCCTTTCGAGGGACCGGAATTACGACCGCGCATTGTGCGGTGCGCAGACGATGCGAAGCGTTGCGTNGCTACTCGAGAGAGCAGGATTCCCCTTTCGAGGGACCGGAATTACGACCGCGCATTGTGCGGTGCGCAGACGATTCGAAGCGTTGCGACGCCGCGAGCGTCTATTGTCACCGCGGCGCCGAGTTACAAGAGGCGCTAGAAGGAGACCGGAGGATCGAAGCGCATGCCGCCGTTACCAACTGCTCAAGCCAGCCATTGGTACTTCACTGGCCAGAAATGTAATAGAAAGCGTTGCTCTCTTGTAATAAAACTAAACGTAGCTACGATATAGGAAAAATCTACCTCCGGCCATTAAACGCTCCTTAGTAAAAATTGTTTTTAACCACCTCAAGGTCATATCCTGCCGTAAGGAAGGATGGTGATGGGAAATAGCATAACCAAGCTTGGCATGTGTTCAGTTTCCTCAGAATTTTAAGCGGTGTCTATAGGTTTTTAACTTAGTGATTTGTTCAGGAAGAATAAAGTATTGTCGCTATAGTTTGAATCACTGTCTTACGGGGGAAAAAAATATTTTCAACAAAGAGCTACTCACAACGATTTTTTGTTGAAATCGATACTTTTCATTTATATTTCAATAACCAAATTTGTAAATTCGCAACAAAAATATCGAGTTTCATTTCTGTCCTGAAAAAAATATTTACATTAGAATTCTCTATAGTTTTTTTTGACAAAGGTATTAGGCACATATGCTTACAATGAGACCCATGCGCGACAACCAAGGATGCGCCTTAACAGCTTGATGTAATACTTGTATACCTTCAATTTAAATCAAATTATAATTGGCATGCATAAATACTTCTCTTTTGGTCCAAAATCACCTTATGCACTTTATCAATTAAACATTAACCAGCTCGTCTCAACCTAAAACAAAATATTCGTTTTAATAATAACAGTGGCATTAGATAATGTAGTTTTAAAACTTGCATTCTTCTCGGACCACAACATACTGAAAAAAAAAATTGTTGTTGATTTAAACTAAGTTTGTTTGGCGCAACAAAATTAATTGTTTGTATAGGTGCAACGGCATATTTCGTTAGACCAAATTATTTCGAGGTTCTTATTTGGTTGCCCCCCAAACAAAGATTTGATTGGTGCAAACTAAAGATTTGTTTGACTCTATGTACTTTAAACAGTTTCGGTTACTGTAACTAATTCGTAAACCCGATCAAGATTAGAACCTAGATCAGACGGACGCCGTTCCAGGTGTTACGCCGGCCTATATCAAGCGCGTGGTTCTGCGGCCCCGCTCAGTGACCGGTGGAGGGGATTTCTGCAACTGTCGACGACCAAATGGTGGCGTTGCAATCCCGCTCGTTTCCAGGTTTAATGTTTGAAGGTGTGATCAGGCAAGCCGTTCAACTAAGGCCTGAGCACACCATAACACCGCGCACTACTGATGAAGTCGTAATGTTTTGAAATAAATACAGTTCAAAACTGAACAACGTGCGCAAATAACTGCTTCAAGTTTTACAGATTTACTTTTTAGTTTCTTGGCGAACTTGTTTTATTAGTATGTTTGCAGCATTATTAAACATCAATAAATGCACTAATAAACACGATTACTATCTTAATTGTCACAAAAAAAATGCAAAAAAAAAAAATTCTCTAGCTGTATTATAGAACGACGGCGATCAAATGAGGAGCCGAATATTTATAGTTGATTCAGGAAAATGTTTTGTTGAGAGTCTAAATTTATTTCGACACCACACAGAGGTTTTGTTTATTCAAACATGTATCTTTTNAGAAAATGTTTTGTTGAGAGTCTAAATTTATTTCGACACCACACAGAGGTTTTGTTTATTCAAACATGTATCTTTTTAGATGGACAAAATTGATTTCGTTGCTTTTCAAGTGTTTTTTTTTTACTCGACGAAATATTTTGTTGGGTCAACTAAATATATTTTTGGCCCAATACAAACAGTTATTTTGTTGGCCTGTCTTTCAGTGCGGAGTCAATTGGGATCACTAAACAGCAAACACCAAAACATCGACGCATTTTGTAGCCACCCGCCATCCGGGCCCATTCATATCGATTCTCAGCCGGGAATGAAAACTCGTGTGATTTTTTTTTTTTTTTTTTTTTTTTTTTTNTTTTGCTGCTCAGAGAATAATAACTGGGTCACGACCAATACGCGCTGTTTAAACGAGTCTCGAGAGCGCAGAAAATAAATTTCTCAGCATTTCCTCCCTCGTTTCCCATTAACTCAAGATTATTATTCTTATGATCACACTCGCTACTGGAAAAGGGAGTGGGAGGAGCGACGATATTGCTTTGGTTAAATCTTCTAGAGTCGATGGCATCTGGCATTCGGAGTGTTAAACACCATAAAGTACACTTGTGGCGAGAAAACCCGAGCCGTAAATTGTGACGCGTTTTAACGTGCTGCCGAGATATTATTCGTAAAAATATCCAGTTTCCAAAATTTCTTCCTGACTTAATGTCATCCAAATTCTACAGCTAGAAATCTAGCCAATATTACAATTTAAAAAAATTTGTAAAAAAAAAAANGACTTAATGTCATCCAAATTCTACAGCTAGAAATCTAGCCAATATTACAATTTAAAAAAATTTGTAAAAAAAAAAATTTCTGATCCTATATTTTAGCGTAAATAACACGAACAAAGTTTTTACGTTCTTATGTGTAGATATACAGCTGAAATAAATTTTAATCTTGCGTTAGCTGATCTTTCACATCCGTGGTACTGTAAAAAGGAGCAGCTTTTTTCCTTGCACAACGTGCTTCAAATATCTGTTTTTTTAAATATAATTAGGGAAAGCAACAAGTTGTGCTTAATATGAAATTCTCAAGAGAATAATAAACAATTTATGTTTACATTTGCGAGCCTCCCTGTAGCTGCGCGCACAAATCACAGTTTTCACCTCTTCTAGTACAGTTATATTTACACTGAATCTTCTAAAGGACTACAGCCCAGAAAATACAGCTATTTATTCATTATTCCTGGTAACATCAAGGGCCTCTTTAATGTTGAAAAATTGTAGTTTGTTTGCTTGAGATGTCAAAATTAAAATTATGTCACGGTAATTGAAGCTCCGGGATCCAAACAACTCTCAAAATACTGAAGTCGCACGATTTCATTTTCTGTTTTTATTTTATAATTTATGTATTGCCCCGAAAAAAAAAAACTTTTACTTTTTGAATCTGAATAATTACCCATAAGCAAATGCTGGGGGGAGTGATTTTCCGGAACGAGTAATTTAACTTTCAGTTTGTTTGCCTTGTTCATGCGATATGATTTAAAATACAGCGCATTATATATAATATAAATGTTGCCTTCAGCTAGCGAGCGGCATTGCCAACTGACTCCAGGTCAGGAAGGCCCTCTGGTTTATTGCGCCGCTAGTAAATTTATGTTGGCAATACAAGATAAGCTCCAGAGTCATGTGTGCTGCGTTATCTCACGTAGAACTATGGTTGACCAACACGTACGCAGGTTGACCTCGTTGAGAAACCAAGCGAACAGGAAACAATGACCCCTTATTAAAGTTATAGCCTGGTTACGCTGTGACAGTGTAATTTAAAAAGTGTAAAAATACAAATGAATGCGTTTTCTACGTATCTTTATTGTATTAATTACTCTGTATGAAAGTTTTATATTTAAAAAAAATTTACAACAGCGCTTTAATTAGTTACACTCATTTATGACCTTCATAATCGCTCGAGAAACGGACACTTCTATAAATAATTTTTTCCCAAACTCTACTCTTAAGCAGATGCCACTCAAAAATATATTAATCATATACTGTAATTTTTTTTATGTGACATTTCGTGTGTTTTTTTTTTCGTTTAGTGGCTCTGAATGTTTCACACGTCGAACTTTGAGTCAGATTTTCGATTAGCCTAAAATCTAAATCTTTGTTAAAAGTTTGCACTTCTCCTTATACGCTATCCCTACCTAGATACCTGCAAAATTCGTGTTATTATTTTGGCACACGTCAAACTTCAAACACATATACCTTTGCAGCAAGTTTGTCATTGGATCATACTTTATTTGACACGCCCTGTGGAACTCTGCGCCAGTAAATGTACACTTCACAATTGTGTAGTCCAATCACAAGGGCGTGACTTCACTTTTANCCTGTGGAACTCTGCGCCAGTAAATGTACACTTCACAATTGTGTAGTCCAATCACAAGGGCGTGACTTCACTTTTAAGCAGCGGCCAATGGAGGAACAGTGCCGGGTCGAGTATATACAGTACTGTAAAGTTTATACTGATGCCAAATAATAACGCGAATTTTGCAGGTCTCTAGCTATACCCATCTATCGATTTACAATAAAACTGGAAAAGGAAAAGTAATTCTTTAGAGGATTTTGACAGTAACGGAGCAAGGCGAAGCAGTTCCACGACTGAAAACAGGAAAATAAAATGAAAGATGGTGAAAGTGTGGCTTGACGTACGAGTGCAGAAGGCAACTTAGCAAACGGAGGTATTTATTTCTAAGAAGAAGTTTCCTTTTTACGTGCTTCTGCTCTGATCGACAAAATTCAGTTGAGTTCTTTAAACCAGGAATTATTTCACAAATATTAGCTTTGCATTTACATGCCCGATCGTCAGTGTGTATAAAGGACGACTTTCATTTAAAACTTTCAAAGTGCCAAATTTTTCTCTAGACTTTGAGGATATTTTATGGTTTTGCGATGTGATATCGATGATAAATACCAAGTAATTGGAAAAATAACATTCACCATGGTTCTTTTTAGCGTAAATTTGAGAATTGTACCTTAAAATACTGACTCGTAGAAAATTAAAAAAAAAGAAAATACACAAAGTTTATTTCAGATAAAGTGTTTATTGAAATTAAAAATGTATTAATACAATTTAATTAAAATCCGACAATTTGATTTATCTGCGGTAACGGTTTATCTTCTGGTTCTTTTAACTTTAAATTTGATCTCGAACGTTAACACTGAAATGCGGGGAAATCACGAAACAAATTTCCAACAGATATCTTTCATGACATTATAATAACATGAACAATTATTTTGAGCTGTAGCCTTGCATCTTAACTTTTCCCGATTTTGCGATTTGTATAAAAAACGTTTAAAATTTAAAATTCACGAAGATCGTTTTATTCGTCACTCGCGTGTTCTTTGAAGGGTTCTCGCAACAGGGCCAACATGTCGAACAGTACATGATTGTGGGACATTTTCCTTTGTAGTGGGTCACGTAGAAAACCAGAACTGCATTTCTACTTGACCCACTGCAACGGAGTACGTTCACAATAGTGCTTCTTTTGGAAAGTAATTTCCGTCAATTAGTATACGTTTATCAGGCTATTATTTCATATCACTACGAAACAGGATTTAACATGCTAAAAACTTAGAAAATAATGTTGGCCTCATCAGCGCCCTTAAAAGAAACTATTCTCATTTAAAATCTTGAGAGAGAGTATTAATTTGCACGTACAGCAGACCTGGTACCAGCTACGGCTGACCTGGTACCTCAGCAAGTGTATCCGGTACGCCAGCCGGTGTCGTCCGTATACTCGCTCGTACATATAAGCTGTTCAAGGTTAAATTTTTGCTCTTTTGAAATCAACGTATGACGGGAGTCTTCCGACGCATGTGATAGCAACACGTGTGTGTCTCTCTCTCTCTCTCTCTCTCTCTCTCTTCAATCAGTAGTAGTTGTTTGATTTACACAAGAACATCATAGAGTATCAGGAAAAACGCAACCGTCAGGAGTCACAGCAGTGGACAAGTTTTTTCTGGATTTCTGAAAGTTGGTAAAACTTTTAAGTGCCTGCCGTATATTTCTGGGCAAAATATATTTTCTAAAATTCCCCAAGAAATTGCATTCTACAGAAAATGTTTTAGATACACTATTTCGAAAAAAAAACGACTTAAAATGGGTCATATAAAAAATACATTAAAAAATATGAAAAGAAAATTTAAATGCCAATACAAGAACAGATCCGTATGGTCAGATAGAAATATTCGCTTTTTACAATACCTNATATATATATATATATATATATATATATATATATATCGCTTTCTCCCTCTTCCTGTCTCGCTGTCTCTCTCTTCCTCTTCATCACTCTTTCTCTTTTTTTTCTCTTTCTCTCTCTCTGCCTAACCATGACAAAAACAACTCTCTTGAAGGTCGGAGAAAGGAGGGGGAAGTAGCAATGCTTTAAGGAAACAGTACACGGCTCCGCGCCGCAAATGTGTTCCGACGCGCCACGGAACAGCAACGCCAGTCGACGGGGCTAAGGTTTATTCTACTCAGTTTGGGAAGCTCAATGTTTTAAGTTTGGCAACCAAAAATTCTCGCCATTAGGTAAGCACTAGTGTTGCATGTGTGCCAGATTTTCTATATTAGCTACGTTAAAAAACAAAACTATTGCAGTAATCATAAATTGAATATAAAATAACTCCGTAACTAATTAAAATAGTTCTCTTTTATTATTTACGTAGATTAAAATTTGAATTAAAAGTTACCTCTTTGGAACACTGCGCACCTAGTGGCGAAAATTTTCCCTATGCCAAATTCTCCCATAAAAAAAACTCGTTTTGTTACCAACCTGAGTAGAATGAGTCTTAAAGGGGCCCACTTGAGCCACCACACAGGTAAATGCGATGTATCCGTAGGTCTCGATCCCTACGTAGCATGTAGCGTAACTCTTAACGCCATTTCTGACTGGTAGGTGTTTTCCAACACTGTGACAACCGTCACAAACGTTTAAAAAATGTCACTACCCCACCATAATTTATTGTAATGGGCACACTGACTGGCTAGCGCCTAGTAAAGTTGGCAACGGCAGAGAGAAAGTAGTTCTTATNACTACCCCACCATAATTTATTGTAATGGGCACACTGACTGGCTAGCGCCTAGTAAAGTTGGCAACGGCAGAGAGAAAATAGTTCTTAACTTTTGATTTAACATTAAGCAAGGTCAAGATTTTTGAATACTGAAATTATTTACTTTCCTTTCGCTTTTGTTTGCATGCACGTGAGTGTAAGAATTATAAAATTTGTAAAATATTCACTTTCGTAAAAATTTTACTGTTTCACACTTATCTTCTCATGTTTTCCGAAATACATATACTTGCCATTATGTTGCTCATGTCTCGTGGATAAACGGCTAAACCACACGAAAGTTGACAAGCGTATTTACTTTCACTGAGATGTTTTCACATCATCTGAGTGACTGTGTTTGTCTAAGCAGATAGAGTGAGGGTTGAAAATTTAAATATTCTGAAGCTCGTACCTTAGGGCCCACACTCCCTTTCCAACACAAACTTAATTACAGGAACAGCTTGGAACTTTCTCATCCAGCAGTCGTGCAAAGACACTCGCTGGCAGCCAGTTGACAAAGCAAACTGCTACCCGCTACCTATCTCATAAAAAAAGTTTTTAAAAAACAAATCTTGAACAACAAACTCCCCAGCTCAAAATATTACCGACTTCGTAAATTTGTCCAGGTATGTTCAGTGACTAAAAACTGTGTTTCAAATATTTTTAACGCGCAGTTGATTAAAGTAACCTTTAGTAACAATACATGAAAATAATTGTTTTACATATCTTCGAGGTCCCATACTCAACAATAAGTAAAATTCAATTAAAAAATATAAATACAGCTAATTTCCTTAAGCCCAGCATTTTACTATTTAAGAATTCTCCCAGTCGTTAACTGTACCTTATACAAGGTCACATGCCAAAAGTGACATAACAAATATCAGATAATTAATTTTTTATTTGATGCATAAGTCAATTTTTATAAATAATTAATTTACATACATTTTTAATTTTATAGTTATTAAATGGGCACAATTAATTAGTAAGAGAAATTCAATTTAGTTCAATTTAGTTAGTGAAAGACCAGACAGCTCACCTTAAGTTTTCCACCAAGTATGTTAAAGTGAAAAATGATGCAATGTTGAACTGTCTTCACCAATATAAATATCAGCTGACACATTAATTTTTTGGCGGTTTTAAATTTGTTCGTTAGGTCTCTCGAAGGCAACCAACGGATGGCACGACATAATATATTGATACGGAGTAATACTTCCTTACCATGCGATGAATATAAGCTAGTGTATATCTTCTTTTGAATGCCTTCTAAAAGATATGAAGCCTGCGTACTTGTAGTATATAAAAATCCTAGACGACGAATAATCAGTTTCACTGATATTTCATAATAAAGATATCGTTAAATTCACTATGTAAAAGTCAAATAAAATGATTTTCCTCTTTTATAAACCGAAATTGAATTAAATACCTGTCGTCAGAGTACTCCGCGTTTGGATTTAAGCAATGCTTGTTAGTATTACATAGAGAAACTGCGTAAAACATTACATACCGTATGAATTAATAACTTGGTGCTGTATTCTTGTCCCCCTTGCTTTAACTGTTCAACACATTAAATTTCCCAACAGTAGAGGTGGCGCCAGGTGCAAAGAATGGCACTTAACAATGGCAAAGAGAAACTGCCAATCACGCCAGTCGAAAGTTTCACATATCTGGTGTGAAAACCCGAATGCACTGTTAAATCTGCAACAAGACTTCCATCAGAGTGGCCAAATTGTATACGCATGTGTAGCAGAGCGTATATAGGCTGTTAATGGTAAAATGAACACGTTTGAAAGCCCTGAATAAGATACAACTTGTATTCACATTGAGTATTCTTCCATCATATGTACGATTATCGTTACAATGGGCCTGATCACTTTATCCGTGCGTCNAATCGAACGAGCGAGAGAGACTGCAGTGACTTGGAACTTTACTCTCCTCTGTCACAGTTCTTGGCCCATTGAAGGTGTTCGTCTCGTGGACTAAAGATGAGGTGATAAGGCTGTTCACGGTAAAATCGCCACTTTTGAAAGTCCATCTTAAGATCTACTTGTACGCAAGGATCGTATTTCTCCGCCATATGTANAGATCTACTTGTACGCAAGGATCGTATTTCTCCGCCATATGTAAAATTAATATTTTTCCATGCGCCTGATTACTTTATTCATGCAACGGGTCAAAGGAAGCTGTGAAATTATTGAAAAAGTAAATATGTAGTTACAAATTTTTGAATTCTTGTACTTACATGCATTGAAAAAACAGAAAGCAAAATAAATAATTTTCAGTTTTTACAAATGTTCACCCAAGACGTTTAATTTAACGTTAGAACACGGAACTACTTTCCCTCCGTCGTTACCAACTGTACTGGGCGCATGACAGTCAGTGTATCCTTTATAACAGACGCAGGTAGATGGAGTGACATTTTTCCAATGCTTGATTTCAAAAAAGCTCACGTTGCCGTTTACAGCGTATATAGTCTGTTCGTGGTTTCTTCAAACTTTTTGTATCAAACCTTTGAAAAAATCACCCCCATCTCTGACGTGTTTGGTTGTTTCCTAAATACGTCGTGTATCACAAGCGTTTTATACTTCTGCTAACATAAAAATTACCATATTTTTGGTTAAACTGAACGTTTTACTTATACTGAGAGCGCACTAATGCGGTGAATTATCCCGTAAGTGTAATTTTATAGACTTAGTTAAGCTTTGTTTGAATGAGGTGGAGGAATATCCTAGCAGTAGAACTTTATCAGGGCTTGAGAAAAGTTGGAAGTAAACATGAATGGACTATAGACAGATTTTCATCTTCTGCGCATGTCCACAATACTGACTCGTCACCACCAATCGAAATGTCAGTCACATGGTCAACAGTAAAAAAAAATTTTTTTTGTTGATTTGCGATTGCGACGTACCCATTTTTTTTATTTGAATGGGATACTTTGACCGACACTTTCAGGATTATGCTAATTTCTTTTTTTTTTTTTAAATAAATTCTGCTCTGTTGTAGATTCATTTTTCCAGCTAGTAGTTTACAGGATCTTAGAAGAACAGTACAACCCANTAATAAATTCTGCTCTGTTGTAGATTCATTTTTCCAGCTAGTAGTTTACAGGATCTTAGAAGAACAGTACAACCCAGCAGCAATGATTTTCCTGCATAAAAATGTATTATTTTGTTATAGCCTTATAAAATGATACGATTGCCTATAAACCATTAATCACAATAAGAGGCATTTGATTAGAGCAGAATCAGCTCTACAGCCCAGTGGCTGATGACCAGCCAATGATAAACGTCGTGAAGCGCAGTAAGCGTGTCCAGTGTAGTGTGAACCAATACAACGGTTGTAAGCGGAGTAGATTGGAGAGATTTGGGCAGCTCTTAACGAGGTATTTTTAGCCTACATGAAGATGAAACGAGGTTGGTAAGGAGCAGCGCCGGATTGCAAGGGCAGTGTAAACGGGAGATCTCCGAGAAAACCCATCGGCCAGCGGCATCGTCCGGCACGATCTCCACGTGCAAAAATTCGGGTACGCCCCCCGTCGGGAATCGAACCCGGTTCGTCTAGGTGGGAGATGAGTAGTCTGACCTCTATACCACCGCGGCCTCCGTGGTAAGTAGGTGCACAGAAACCTGCAGAATAGGTGTTAATGCAGTGGTGTATATAGGTGATTCACTTCTAACTTGTCTTGAATGCTATATTCATGTGGTTACTTCCAACTTTTCTGAAGCACCGCTAAAGTCCTACTTCCAGGATATTCCTCCGCCTTGTGCAAACAAAGCTTAACCGAGTCTAGATAATTACACCAAAGAGACAACGCGCCGCATTCGTGCGCACTCTGTTTAATAATACTAGTCATTACCAACGCACATATGTTACCTTTATTTTGGTCCATATCAATTATAAATTAAAGATTATTATTTGTAAATAAAATATAAGTAAAAGTTTTATTCGACCAAAAATTAAATTATTTTATGTTAACAGAAGTATAATATGCTTGTAGTACACGGCACATTTAGTAAACTACAAAACATGTCCATACATGAAATGGTTTTTCAAAAGTTTGATGTAAAAAGTGCGAAGAAACCTCTAATGGTGTATGGAAATTGTGTGCAGACCTCAATGTGTTAACTTGAATCTACTGTATCTTAGTTGCATTAAAATTAAGTTAGAAGAAGTGTACGAAAAATTCAAGCATTTGCGTATATAAACTGTGCTCTAGACCTAAATCCTACCCACATTGTTTTAGAAAGAGCAGTTACTGCGCATCTGGCGTGCGCACTCTATCCCGTATAATTTTTATGGTATATTCGCGATTTCTTGCCACTTTTTGAATAAAACCTTCGAAAAATTACCCCATGTCTAACGTGTCTGGTTGTTTCCCAAATATATCGTTTATCACAAGAGTTTTATTCCTCTGTTAACGTAAATGTATCTTATTTTTGGTTGCATTGAACATTTCCTATATTTTATTGATAAGATATAATATTTAAGAGAAAATAGGCGTGTTGGTAATGCCTAGTAATAAATAGTTATTAAGTAGAATATTATTACTAAGTGCGCACGAATGCGGTGCGTTGTCGCATTGGTGTAATTTTATAAATTTGGTTATGCTTTCTTTGCATGAGGCGGATGAATATTGTGAAAGTAGACCTTATGCAGGGATTCATAAAAGTTGGAAGTAACCGTGAATGGACTATATATACACTTCGCCTGAGTTAGACTGCCCGCCTCCCACCAAGGCGAACTGGGTTCAATCCCCCGCCGGATCACTCCGGATTTGCGGGGATCTCCCATTTCCCCCGCCCCTTCATTACGGGTCTGATCCATACTCTCACATCTCTTCATCCTCATCGGCTCTCAAGACCTCGATGTTAAGAGCCGTCCAAATCGCTTCACTCACTCACTCACTCACTCACTCACTCACTCACTCACTCACTCACTCACTCACTCACTCACTCACTCACTCACTCACTCACTCACTCACTCACTCACTCACTCACTCACTCACTCACTCACTCACTCACTCACTCACTCACTCACTCACTCACTCACTCACTCACTCACTCACTCACTCACTCACTCACTCACTCACTCACTCACTCACTCACTCACTCACTCACTCACTCACTCACTCACTCACTCACTCACTCACTCACTCACTCACTCACTCACTCACTCACTCACTCACTCACTCACTCACTCACTCACTCACTCACTCACTCACTCACTCACTCACTCACTCACTCACTCACTCACTCACTCACTCACTCACTCACTCACTCACTCACTCACTCACTCACTCACTCACTCACTCACTCACTCACTCACTCACTCACTCACTCACTCACTCACTCACTCACTCACTCACTCACTCACTCACTCACTCACTCACTCACTCACTCACTCACTCACTCACTCACTCACTCACTCACTCACTCACTCACTCACTCACTCACTCACTCACTCACTCACTCACTCACTCACTCACTCACTCACTCACTCACTCACTCACTCACTCACTCACTCACTCACTCACTCACTCACTCACTCACTCACTCACTCACTCACTCACTCACTCACTCACTCACTCACTCACTCACTCACTCACTCACTCACTCACTCACTCACTCACTCACTCACTCACTCACTCACTCACTCACTCACTCACTCACTCACTCACTCACTCACTCACTCACTCACTCACTCACTCACTCACTCACTCACTCACTCACTCACTCACTCACTCACTCACTCACTCACTCACTCACTCACTCACTCACTCACTCACTCACTCACTCACTCACTCACTCACTCACTCACTCACTCACTCACTCACTCACTCACTCACTCACTCACTCACTCACTCACTCACTCACTCACTCACTCACTCACTCACTCACTCACTCACTCACTCACTCACTCACTCACTCACTCACTCACTCACTCACTCACTCACTCACTCACTCACTCACTCACTCACTCACTCACTCACTCACTCACTCACTCACTCACTCACTCACTCACTCACTCACTCACTCACTCACTCACTCACTCACTCACTCACTCACTCACTCACTCACTCACTCACTCACTCACTCACTCACTCACTCACTCACTCACTCACTCACTCACTCACTCACTCACTCACTCACTCACTCACTCACTCACTCACTCACTCACTCACTCACTCACTCACTCACTCACTCACTCACTCACTCACTCACTCACTCACTCACTCACTCACTCACTCACTCACTCACTCACTCACTCACTCACTCACTCACTCACTCACTCACTCACTCACTCACTCACTCACTCACTCACTCACTCACTCACTCACTCACTCACTCACTCACTCACTCACTCACTCACTCACTCACTCACTCACTCACTCACTCACTCACTCACTCACTCACTCACTCACTCACTCACTCACTCACTCACTCACTCACTCACTCACTCACTCACTCACTCACTCACTCACTCACTCACTCACTCACTCACTCACTCACTCACTCACTCACTCACTCACTCACTCACTCACTCACTCACTCACTCACTCACTCACTCACTCACTCACTCACTCACTCACTCACTCACTCACTCACTCACTCACTCACTCACTCACTCACTCACTCACTCACTCACTCACTCACTCACTCACTCACTCACTCACTCACTCACTCACTCACTCACTCACTCACTCACTCACTCACTCACTCACTCACTCACTCACTCACTCACTCACTCACTCACTCACTCACTCACTCACTCACTCACTCACTCACTCACTCACTCACTCACTCACTCACTCACTCACTCACTCACTCACTCACTCACTCACTCACTCACTCACTCACTCACTCACTCACTCACTCACTCACTCACTCACTCACTCACTCACTCACTCACTCACTCACTCACTCACTCACTCACTCACTCACTCACTCACTCACTCACTCACTCACTCACTCACTCACTCACTCACTCACTCACTCACTCACTCACTCACTCACTCACTCACTCACTCACTCACTCACTCACTCACTCACTCACTCACTCACTCACTCACTCACTCACTCACTCACTCACTCACTCACTCACTCACTCACTCACTCACTCACTCACTCACTCACTCACTCACTCACTCACTCACTCACTCACTCACTCACTCACTCACTCACTCACTCACTCACTCACTCACTCACTCACTCACTCACTCACTCACTCACTCACTCACTCACTCACTCACTCACTCACTCACTCACTCACTCACTCACTCACTCACTCACTCACTCACTCACTCACTCACTCACTCACTCACTNCTAAACAGAAAGTCTCGATCCGCTCTTGGGTCGTGTACATTCTAAACATAACAATTTAAACGGCAGCTTACTTAAAGAAGCAGTTTCGTATAGGATTTTGTTAATGGTTCTATGGCAAACAAATTATGATATTATAAGGCCGCAGTCACGAGTAACACAGAACTACTTTACTTCAAATACGTTTAGCTGTCGATTCGCAGTTTGTTCGCATTTATGAATAAAACATTTGAAAATTAACACATGTATGACGTCTTTGGTTATTTCATAAATATGTCATATATCAAATGCGTTTTATTCTTATATATTAACATAAGAGACTTATTTTTTGTTAGTTTGAACTTATACATATTTTACTTATAAATCATAATATTTCATTTATAATCATACGAATTAAAATAGAGAGAAAATAGGTGTGTCGGTAACNATTTTACTTATAAATCATAATATTTCATTTATAATCATACGAATTAAAATAGAGAGAAAATAGGTGTGTCGGTAACCCCTAGTAAGAAATAGTTACATTGCAAAATATTAATAAACGTGAGTGCATACGAATGCGATGCGTTGTCCTTTTGCTACAATTTTCTAGATTTGGTTCAGCTATGTATGCATGAGATGGAGGAATAGCCTTAACGTAGAGATTTAGCAGGGCTTCAAAAAAGTTTGAAGTAACCGTAAATGGACTCTACATGTTCACACGGGCCCCGAACTTGTAACGATCGCAGTCATTTCTTTTTTAAAAGGTACTAGTTTTCTACATCAAAACGACCTTTCTTCTGTGTTGCACTCTTGCTGGCTACTACGAAGTAAATAGACAGCATAATTAAAATGGCTGAAGTTGGTGGGAATTTCTGCATTCGTTGAAATAAATAATAAGACAAATAAAAAAACCGTATTCGCTACACTATTACAATAAACGTAAGGCAAGTTTTGTTAAAATTAATAAAATACTCATCACTAATTAATAGTGGAAGCGAGTATACGTAATTATGGGAACATGTTTTCGAGGTAAGGATTTATGTTTGTTTGCATTCACTTATTGAGGTGTAACCACTGAAACTAATTCCTTTAGCAAACATGTTTAAACATTGCTGCCGAACGAATTTTCAAAAAACATTCGTGTGACGCGGTCATATTCACGGGAATGTTTACGGAAATGTACCGTTAATATACGGAGACGTGATCCGTAATGGCGAAGAATGGAGCNCCATATTCACGGGAATGTTTACGGAAATGTACCGTTAATATACGGAGACGTGATCCGTAATGGCGAAGAATGGAGCTGGGTTCCGTAAACACAAAATGACCGTCTCCGTATTTTCTATAGCTTCGGGTTTCAGTGACGAACAATTCCGAGTTTACACGAAGCTTTCTTCCCCACTGTAGCGAGAAAATTATCGTTTCTGCCGCAGTTAGGATATCCAGGCAACTTAGACCTATTCTTCCTTGAAAAATCAGAAAGTAGCGTCAGTAAGATGTAACAGCTAGTAACACGTGAAATATTCAAATATATATTTAAAAAAAAACCAAAAATGTTAGTATGTTACATACATAGAAATAGCACACTGTAATTATACCCTACATTGTTGTTAGATTGTCGTTGGTGAGTGCTATGAGTTACGTTAATCTGCATTTTTTATTTATGCTAAAATTTCGCTCTACAGTAAAATAATTTAATTTTTTTATGTTTCTATTTTATACGCTGTGACATTTTTTTAAACAGGAATTACAGGAAAACCAACTATAATCTATTCGCCGTTTCTTAACACCTTTTGAATCAAACCTTTGAAAAATCACCCTATGTATGACGTCTTTGGTTGATTCCTAAATATATAGCTTATTACAAGCGTTTTGCACTTTTACTAACATAAAAGTACTTTATTTTTAGTTAAAATGAACTTTTATTTAAAATATTTCATTAATGGGGCCAGGGGCCGCGGGGGCTGAGCGGTTAGCTCACCAAGGCGAACCGGGTTCAATCCCCGGCCGGGTCACTCCCAGATTTTCTCAAGTGGGAATCGTGCCGGACATTGCCGCTGGTCAGAGGGTTTTCTCGAGGATCTCCCGTTTCCCCCGCCCTTGCATTCCGGAGCTGCTCCATTTTCATCTCATTCAACCCTCATCGCCTCTCAAAACATCGTTGTTAAGAGCCGCCCAAATGTCACAACTCGACTCTCAACTTAATTTATAGGGCAGCTTGTTGTTCGCGGAAAGATAAGTGTGCATGACAAACATCAACACTCCACGTGCACACAAGCGGGTATGCTGTGGTTATTTGCCGGGTGTCTGGGGCCTATCAGAGTTAAGTTACTCTGCAATGAACTTCCGTGGTTGGCTGGCAGACACACCTCATACGTGTGAGAGTTGTAGCATTCTGGACTAGCTCCACACAAATGCTACCATATGTAGCATAGGAGAGACTTAGTGGAAATAACGACAAGCATGCCATTAATAGAAAGCTCCGAAGATCTATTTGTTTTGTGTAGGTGTGACCCCAATGTAAAAGTAGAAGCAAAGATGCTTAGTCAAAATTTCTACTCCAGCCCCCTTACACATCCATAATAATAATAAAATTATTATTAGTNGAAGCAAAGATGCTTAGTCAAAATTTCTACTCCAGCCCCCTTACACATCCATAATAATAATAAAATTATTATTAGTGCATACAGCAATAACTAATGTGATTTTAAAAAAATTTGCAAGGTGATTGATAAATAAAAAAATACCTGAAATTCTTGTGACTAAATTATTATTTTCCCATTTCAACAATAGTAATAAACAAAGAATAAACTTCTCAAAATGATAACAACAATAAATTTGATTTTTCTGTTCTATGGTTTTGAGTAAGTAATAAGATATTTTTATATTGTATAATTACATATTGTATAAAGAAATTAACACGAGAAAAAAAATTTAAAATAGAAAATTACAAGAAAGTCATAAAACAAAATTGGGTTATTTTTCATAATTAAAAGAGTTCAGAAAGGCTGCGATCTGATTACTGGGTTTCATGCACATGTAAAAAAAAACGGGGTGGCTGGACTTTCTTGAGATGTGGCCTATCTTTGGGACATCTCCCTTGTCAACGCCAGCTAGGTGTTACACCCTCTNCCTTGTCAACGCCAGCTAGGTGTTACACCCTCTTAAAAAACGGCATTAGGCATGAAGAAGACGTAAGGCGCCTTCAAAGAAAAACTGCCGCGCCTCGGCAGCAAGGTACAGAAATGGCCTCACCACAGCATACATGAAACACTGAAATTTAAGAACAGGCCTTCCTTATTCTGTAGCTTTAGACGCTAAGGCCTATTGACTTACGTCGCCCTTACTAAATCATTGAATTCCTCTCCTCGATACACGTAAGCCCATTTATTCCCTCTTCGTGTTCATGTTTAATTATTTTGGATGGGCATACTGTATTATAATTTTAATTATTTTATAAGAAACATTTTAACGTACTGTACTCTGGTTTCCAATTACTGAAATAATTATTAGCTAACACGTTACATATTGATTCTAAGACCCAAAACTTTGGACGTTCTGTTTAGCAAATATGCAGCTGATAGTCTAATCACTACGTTGCTTCATGTCGCTTAGCCCCTATCGACACCAAAGACTTGAGCTATTAAGCGCCTCCCGAAATCTCTCTTTGTCACTCATAATTCACCGAACGTTCTAGTAGTTCATTGCCTGCAATCTTTGTTGACTCGGTTAATAATTCATTTTTTTCTAGACGTTAGGGTTTGGCGTCTTTTTCAATTATTTCGGTGTATTATAACATTTTTTTCCTAATGCTGCAGTTATTTAAATAATCTCGTACAAATTTCTGCATTTATTCTAGCGGCAAATCATTTTTGCGTCGTGCACATCTTGGAAAAACACTCTATTTTTCACTCACACATTTCGAAATCAATATTTTAATTAGTGCAAATTAATATCCTACTCGACAGATTTATTTGTGTTCTCTTTAACGACTCCTGAAAGTCGCCAGTCTTAGAATTCGTTCGTTCAGAAAGAACAAAGCTCGTTACGTAAGTCATAGCTGGTCTGCGCGTGTATTGCCAATATTCACAGAAACCCTCCGACATTTGCGCGAAACTGTAGAATATCACGTGCTCATTACCACTTCCGGTGTGGCAAAACAGGATCGAATCGGTGACTTCCCGTGAGCGAGTGAAATATGCTATCCACGTCACGGCACGTGCCAAGTTTGACACAGTGTAATAATGAACATAACGTTTTAAATTAATGTTTGCGGTATCTCAAGTTTTGTGCAAATTAGTAGAATATATTTGAGCTCGAACTTTTCCTGGTAGGATGTCTTAATGGCAACTACGGTTTAAACAAGGAGGAGGATAACGTACCAACGGCTTAATAAGACTTTCATCTAACACAAAGTCAATCACGCGAACAGAGTAGCAAAGTTGTCAACAAACCAGCAAACAAGTTAAGTATTCATTGATTAAAAAGTAGCTGTAACTGTAGTCTACTGAGCATTTATTTTCTGTTACTTCTTTATTGCAGTAATTTCATTTCACCCTTTCAGCTCTAAGAAGTTCTCAGCTAAACATGCCTTTAAAACTTGTACTTGGGTAAATGTGCAAGTGAAAATTTGTAATTTGTCCCTCATACCGTCAGTTTAAACGTTTGCGTTTTTTCCCAGTATTAGCTTAACGTATGTCTAGCGTGTGTGTAGGTTTCTCAAATTTTATACACCTAGCGTTCAAACCCAAATTTTAACGCAGTCACACTTAAAATTTTAAATCACAATGATTAAATGAAAATTAATATGTGAATATATATATATATATATATACTGTGAATGAAATTTACCAGAGTCTGATATTGGGACATGTTAAGATGCTACGTCACGTACGTCAATATTATATTCATTTCCTTATAGGCTAGCCCGGTACTTTGAAAAACATCTTCACGTTTATTCCGAGTTAGAGCCAGAGTCAGCAATTGGATGGGAGAGGAAGATGGCGGTAAACACGGTAAACACAGCCGCGTGTCATATCTGAGGGATACAAATTTAGTTCCTGATCGGCCTTGAGAATGAGAGCTGTAGAGGTGAGACGGGGATTAAGCAGCAGTGGATCGAATTCGGAACGTAAGTCAGGAGCACTCCGAAAAAAAGAAACGCTTCTCGTGGCAGAAGTCTTCTCCAAAACTAAGAAAATTAAATGTTTCACTGCTCATTTTCCCTTCCCTTTCCGCTCGAAAGTGCGATCAAAGTTGGCAGCCTGGTTGTCAGTATTCGTGATGGTTATACCACTTTTATTATCCAAATAGATAAGCTAATGTTGACGGGAAAATCGACGATCGATCAGCACAATAATAGAAACAAAAATAAATTTCCAACACCGCATCATACAACTTGCAGTTACAAAAGTCAGCCACTTAATTTTCCTCTACCTTGTGGAATGACCTGCCAGAGGATCTAAAAATCACTAAATATTTTGACGTTTTCAAGAGGAAATAAACGTTCTCACTAATGACAGCACAGCTTGCCAAATTATTCTATTTTGGTACGTGTTATTCTTAGTTATAAAATTTCAGTGCGTCAAAGAAGCCTAGCTTAAATTTTATTTATTTTTTTACTACATTTTTTATGACGTGTTAACTATCTCCTGTTTGGTTCTCTTCCTATAGCTGCAATGATTATTGTACCTAGTTCAAGACAGCTGCATTTTTTTTAATTTAAGCTAGTTATAAGTAGAGACCTGCAAAATTTGCGTTATTATTTAGTGGCAAACTGAACTCCAAAATACTATATGTTCTTTTGACTGTTGCTATTGGCAGACAACTTGTGAGGCTCGCCCCAATGACACTTACAGCGAATTGTAAAGCCTCAAAGGTTGAGTAACCAATCTCCAGTAAAGTTGTCACTCAGGTAAATAACGTTGTGTAGTTACCAGTAGCCAATAAAATCCCGAATTACACTGAAGTAAGTTCAGAGCAGTTAAGTGTAGCATGTTACCGAAAAATAACGCGAATTTCGCAGGTCCCTAGTTATACGTTTGTTTTCACTTATATTTTTGCTGTATAGGAGCAATTTTCTGGCATTTTAACATTATTCTTATTTATACTAGTAATATTTCGTACGTTCACTTATTACACCTTCCATTTATATTCTTTGTAAATGAAATATTTATAGGTTTCATAGAATTTATAACGAATTTTTTGTAACATGATAAACACATCCCATGTAAAACGGCCGGTAACTGAATACGTAGATCTCGCCTTTTAATTTACGCACGGTGGTAAAAAAAATTCTGTTTTCGACTTCCAATACCCATAATTTTGCAATCCACATACAGTTTTTTTTTGCAACGAGCGAACTTTATGGAGGCCTCTGTGTGCACGATTTTTTATGTCAAAGAAATTTATCCAGGGGAAATGAAATTTCTCGCCCGCACACGAGCAGGAGAATCGATTCACAGACGAGGGTATCGCAGCTGCTTTGAGAAAAAAAATTGTTTTCATATATGGGCAATTAAATATTTTTTTGATGGAACCAAATTGTTTTGTTGCTTCTATTTGTTTATAACAAACTAATAATTTGATAAAATTAACTTAGTTGTTTTGTTAGTCCAACATACTGAATTATTTGTGTGTTCCAAATATTTTGTCTGTTCAACCAAATGTTTGGATTTACTGTATCAAATGTTCGGTTGGTTCAACTACATGCTTATCTTCACCCTACCAAAAATTCGGTTGGTTCAACCACACGCTTATCTTCACTGTACCAAACATTTGGTTAGTTCAACCATATCCTTGCGTTCACTCTACAAAATATTTGGTTGGTTCAACCCTATCTTTAATTTCACTCTACCCAATTTTTATTGGTTTAACTATATCCTTACATTCACACTACCAAATGTTTTATTGGGCAAACTAGCTACTTTGTTCTCTGTACCAAGATGTCCCATTCGTTCACCTGAATCCCTTCTTTCACACTAGCGAAAGTTTTGTTGAATCAAGGTTAATCCATACAAATAATTGATTCATTTTAAAAATCAAATGTGGGAATGAAACTGATAATTACACTACATATTTTCCACCAAAAAACCGCACAAACCAAGAAGTTACGGTCCTTTAAAAATGTGTTATATAATTACAATCGTCTTCTGCAAGATATTATAAATAAATGGTCCACTACCACTAAATTTGAACTTTGTTTTTCGCATAAAAGATTATTTTAAAATTTGCTTTGGTTCAGGTTACAAATTTTTTAAAATAAAAAGTTATGGATAAAAAAAATTTACCACTCATGGAGCAAAGAAAATATCCTGAATTAAAACTGTAAAATATATAATCTAAGTTAACTGCAACAAAAAAACCTCCAGAAATAATCTAAATGGAAAAAAATAATAAAAACAAAAACGAGTTAAAGAAAATGATGAAGTGATCAAACTGTTACATCCTACCACTTTTAAATGTATCAGTCTATTTAAATATTACTGCAGTTTAAAAGTTTTTTAATGTACAATTCTAGTGTTTGACAACTCCCTCACAAAATGTTTTTTAAATTCATGTCCACTACAGTTCAGGCTATACGTTAACTGTTTCTTACTACAGTAATTTTCGAAAATAATTGCAAACGTTTCTTTTTTACATTTAATCAAGAATTTCATGTGATTAGTTACCTGTTTGTATTTGCACATACATAGCTGAATGGCCATGTTACAGTCAAGAAGAAATTTAAAAGGAAGCCAGAGATAAAGTAATATCTCAAACCTCACGTCTTAAACACTGCAAAGTATATCCCTTTACATTTGCCCAAACACAATGAAACAACCAACAAAACAGCTTAAAATGATAGCAAATAAAATTTTCTGGGGAAATGCAGAGGGGAAAAAAGAGGCACAATAAATATTTGACGCACATTTTACTATTAACTTTTTTTTCTCAGCAATCAACAACATATGCACTAAATACAAAGGAGTAATTGTTTGCACCTTTCTGACCCAATTATTAAAAAATTATCTTAATTTATACACAGGTACAAGTTTTTTTTTTTTTAGATTTATGTTGTCAAGTAATTTAAAGTCTATGCTTGCAATGCCATAAAAGGTGAGCTTCAAATCATTTGTAAAACCCAAACACCACGAATGGAAATGTTCAAATTGTGCTCTTAGCACTAGGCCTACACCATAAACATGTATACATAGCCCTGTTAGAATATGAAAAAGAATGTAAAAATAATTTAACTGCAAGAGTTTTCATCATACTGTACGAGTATATAAGAAAAAAGTATGAATTTACTAAACCATGGAACTAAGCAAGCTTCCCACATCACTTATTTCTTGTGCTATAATTCAAGACAAGTTAACATTTATTTTCCTCGCGCCAATAATTGAGCAAAATAAGTTCCACTAGGAGACAACGCAAAAGTATTTTACAGTAACCAATACATATTACAAATTCAAGCTTGGAACACCTTTGGTAAACATTAAAAATCTGTAAGAATTCAATATTTATATCAATACTCGAGCTCTACAAGGCTAATAAGAAGAGTTAGGTTTAAATATGGGGGTATACTTCTATAGTTTACTCACGGTAGCTCTAAACTTTTTTGAAACCCCGTTAAAGTTCTACTTTCAGGCTAGTCACTGTATCCTTCCAACACGTGTAAACAAATACATTGCCATGTGAATTCCACGTGTTCAAATATCTAATGCTTTATTTACACCCATCGCAAAAATGCAGATCACTATCTAATCCCGACACCGAATGTGCGCTGATGTAAATACATACCTTAAAATAAATGCAGGCCAAGTTTAAAACGAACTTCAGCCGGAAAGTATGCTTCCTTTAATTAAAATACTCGCAATGTTCCAAAGTTGAAGAGATAAGCAGCGACAGCAATTCGCCACTATCCCGGGACAACTCCCTGACATAACATTTACATATGGAAAAAAGGGCATATAGATGCGGCTGCCATACAGAATCGCTGCACATGCAATTACATTATTCCGTCCGAAAACTTCCTAAAAAATAAAAAACAAATATTTTTTCAGCATTAGTTTTTATATTATTCTGTCCTGCTGTCGCCAAACTTTCATGTGCCCAGATGGCGAGTTGTGTGACAAGGCAAGCTTTGCAGGATGGTGGATAGATAGCGCCAGTCACCAACGGTACATTCTACTGTTAGTGAGCCCTCCCTATCTTCCTTGCTTCGTGAACATGCCATTTATTATTGGGCAAGGTCCCTGTAATACACCTACCACGTCAAAAGGCTGATAGAAAATAGTTCCCACAAGAAATAGCTAAACACGGAGGAATATTATTGTGTCTATAATTCTCACCATTTATAATACACATTAAAATATATATAAAAACATATTAAAATGTAAGGGAAAAATAATTTTTTAAGGGAAATGAGACCATAAAAAAGATTAAGCTATATTGGTTTTTAAAAATCAACCTTACATGCTACACATGGGAGAATATTTCAAAGGTTTGATTAATAAAGTTTGAAGAACCCATTAATTCAGTAGGTATATAAATAATTCATGTTGACACCACATGTGTCTTGGTACCCCTAATTTACTATCTTTAAGTAAATTGCTGCAACTACCAAACCAAGTTGTTTATTTCAGTTGTCATTTTATGTTAGTTCATAGACAAACAAGAGTTTTACTAGAATTTTCCATAAAATTTGCAAACAGAATTTAACCACTGTACTGGTCCACCTTCCTGAAAGATGCTACGTATTTATCAAGCTACTCACAGCAATTGTGTGAAAAATGAACATGGTTGCGAGATAAATGTAAAGTTGCACAGCCAACTCGTCGTCATTAAATATCAGGGAGCCACCAAAAATTTAAAATCCGAATGGAATGCAACCATTTGTTATTAATATTGAACACAAAAAATGGTATGTAACTAGCAAAAACTTAGTATTCAATTAGTAAAACAACTTCGTCAGCAGCCTTGATTTTAAACTTTACTGAAGTTAAATGATCACGTCTCCACTCAGTCATGACGTTGTAGTCACACCACCATCCTTACTCTAGTATTAAGGACGCCTGAATACAAGAAACTCTTAAATCCTGGGAGAAATGAATGAGCACAAATACAATCAGGAAATAAATAGTTCCGCTCACACCTTCCATCAAGAAAACGCGACTTTAGTGTGACGGTAAGTCATTCTATCAATTCACAAAAACCTCTTGATACTACTACATGTTTGGCAGTTTTAGCTCAAGTTCTACTTCCAGGATTATTCCTCAGCCTCATACGAACAATGCTTAACCGAGTCTAGACAATTGCACTTAAGGGACAACGCACCGAATTCGTGCGCATTCACTGAAATAATATTTTGCATAGGAACTATTTCTTACTGGGCATTGCCAACACGCGTATTTTCTCTCTGTTTTTATGCATGTTAATAATAAACTCAATATTACTATTTATTTATAATATATAAGTAAAGTTAGATTTAACTAACAGTAAGGTACTTTTATGTTAACAGAAGTACAAAACGTTTGTGATACATTACATATTTAGGAAATAAATAAACACCTCATACATGGGGCAATTTTTCAAAGGTTTGATTAAAAAAGTGTTAAAAAGCCGCGAACAGACAATCAATAATATCACCATAAATATTACCATATCTCCATACTTATTACGAATGTCTAGGCTGTAGAAGTATAATTTATAAAATGTAATGTTCATGGTTTATGCATTTCTATAATTATACTTTTACCCATCCAAATCATTTAGAAAAATGAAAGATGGTTATGCATATTATATTGCAATTATTCTTGTAGCGTGATTTTAAAACAAAATTCTGTTATGAATATACTAATTATCCGACGAAAAAATTGGCCAGATTGACATAAAAGAATCCCCCAAAGTTTGCTTCCTTTCTTCTCTTTAACTGGTTTCTCACCCGCCATTTTAGTCATAGTTAAAGAATGAATGCCCGATTTTTCACGTCTCCCAACTGCCACCCGTTTCTCGTCAAATTAAAAAAAAGTGAGTTTGTTAGTTGACTGTACAGTTAGAAAAAATATATTTTTTTGAAGTTACGCAACGCTATTGGCGTGTTAGAAGTTATACGCTTCTCAAATGAAACACGGTTAAAGCAGGCTGGATGTGAAATCCTTTTGTACGTGAGATAGCGTCATCACACATTATTTACTACTGTGTGCGTTTTTATTACAATTTAGGCGAGCATTAAATATTTA
This sequence comes from Clitarchus hookeri, assembly GCA_002778355.1. Taxonomy (NCBI): domain Eukaryota; kingdom Metazoa; phylum Arthropoda; class Insecta; order Phasmatodea; family Phasmatidae; genus Clitarchus; species Clitarchus hookeri. The sequence goes on along the minus strand of NQII01009229.1, from coordinate 2,816 downwards.
TAATCCAAGAATTACACGTTTGTTGTAGTCAGCGGCATGAAGATGAGTTTTAAGTAATTTCAAAACGGTGCGTACGTTTTCTGTGCCGTAAGTTTGCAAGCAAGAACATATTTCCCAGTCGTCGACGACAACACAATTTTACTGGTTGCAAATCACTATTTGTCGTTTCACCAAGCAGACAGAAGAGCACTTTGCATTTTATCTTCATTTTAAAAATACTTCAGGAGTATTGACGCGAACGGCAAAAAGTACACTATAAACAGTCGTACTGAAATGAAAGCACGTGCACCAAAAAACATGGAAGTTTTCAGGTGCAACAAATAATATGTTCATCCATAATTCTTACGAACATTTCATTAGAGGTAAGTTGTTGGAACACCTGTGAAAGTCGCTTGAGTGGTGTAATTGTCCTGAAAACAAATCCTGCAGAAAAAAGTGAGGTATTCACTCGAGTATATCTTGCCCTCGTAAGGTACAGACTTTCGTTGTTCGTTTCTTGTTGGTAGATGCGTATAATCTCAGCACTTGGTGACAAGTACAGGAAGCGAATATTAGTTATAGATTTTATTTTGCCGACTTCAATGCTAAGAGAATTTGATGTCGTTAAATTAGGAGATGCAATACAAAATTCCAATGCGTAGTCAGTTACATTTTTGGGTATAATTTTATATTATTTGATACTTGTACCTGATAACTAGATAAACCATTTAGATGTAAAATTGATCACCTCGTAACACTGTTTTTCTTTTAAGTTTAAGCTTTCTTAAACAGATGCTTGCATTTTTGTATTTATTGTAACACTTGTATTTTGTTCTTCGTCGCTTCGCCGTCCATATTGGACGAGACAGTAATTTGTGAAAAGGTGGCGTGCGGTGAAAAAAAACATTACTTCCGTATACCTCGCTCTGCATTGCATATTCCGTCACTGCTCCATCTCCATCTCACTGTACTACGCATGGGCGTGTAAAAATTGAACTCACGCAGGAATTTTTGCTCTAGGAAAGATCAGACTTCACCGATATTTCTCATATGTCCGCTCTTTCGAATGTTTTATACCAACAATTTAATGGATTATCTAATTACATTGATATATGAATTCGTAATGAAATATNACTCTTTCGAATGTTTTATACCAACAATTTAATGGATTATCTAATTACATTGATATATGAATTCGTAATGAAATATGTAAATTAATTAATTCTCTAATTATCACAATTATTAAATTATATATCTTGCTATTTACAATACATTCAATCAGTACAATTTACAATTATCTCAATTAAATTAATGTAATTAAATAACCAGAATTTAATATTTCACAAAAAAAAATATTTTTTGGAAACGACCCCATTAGATGCACTAAAATATAAATATTTTTGGAAGTGTAAAACACTAAAATTATTCAACGAAAATTCATATCACTTTGAATTTACTAGATGTGGGCTACGGTTAGTTTGCAGTCCTGCATTTAATTTTAGAAAAAAATATATTAAAAATAACTAATGATCAGCACAGTCATACAATGAGCTTTCAACCAAACGTCAACATTGTAATGTACACGAAAAACATATTTTGTTGTCAACTCACCCTGCTAATTTTTTTCTAGTCATNCCAAACGTCAACATTGTAATGTACACGAAAAACATATTTTGTTGTCAACTCACCCTGCTAATTTTTTTCTAGTCATTAAAAAAAAAATTGTGAGAGGTGACGTCAGTTTAGTGGCGACAACTGAATAATTTTACGCCCACCACTTAAAGTAACAAGCCTCATGAATACCAACAAAACATGCTCGCCTCCCACCTAGGCAAACCGGTTTCGATTCCCGGCGGGGTCGCTGCCGGATTTTCGCATGTGGGAATTGTGACGGACGATGCTGCCGGTCGACGGGTTTTCTCGGGGATCTCTCGTTTCCCCCGCCCTTTCATTCAGGCGCTGCTCAATACTTTCTTCGCTGCACCTTCATCGGCTTTCAAGACCTCGATGTTAAGAGCCGCCCAAATCTCTTAACCCACTCACTCACCAACAAAAATTTTTGTGGCTGTCACGATATATATTTTTCAACGTAGAAAAACCTCCTACGTGTGGACAGTGAGCGGTTTTGTCAGTGCGGTCTGTTCGGCACGAATGTGGCGTAAATGTTAACCAGACTGATGGCAACGTCCGCCACATTCCCACGTGTGAAAAACGGATATGGCTCAGCCGGGGATCGAACGTGAATATCTGTGCTGCAAGGCTGATGAGTGGCCAGGAACCCTGGTGGAACGAGACAGGCTGCAGTGCTGCAAACTCCTGGGGCCTCATGCGCCGGAATCAAGGTTGCTCATCTGTCTTTTCGCTCGTTGGTGAGAAACATTAAAAATTAATTGTCAATTACAAACGCTAAGTCTAGCGTAACTTTTTCATTTACGTGTTTCCGTTATGAAAATGCCTTCCGGCTGCACGACCGTGCTGCTTTCCTAGAAACGAAATTATGTACCTTTTAATAGATTCGGTGTTGCCAACTAATATAACGGTAGGGAAATTTTGTTACAGACGAAAGGAAAAATTGCTGGGTTTGTTACTATAATACAGGGTGTCAGGTGATTCGCGGGTACGGACTGCACCACACGAATCTGTGATCAAAACTAAGTAGAAAATGTTCTTAGGTTAAAAGGCGGGATGGCCCTAGTTTACGAGAAAAAACGACATTAAAGTAGATAAAATGACTTTATTTTACGTTAAGCACGGCATACAGTATCAACATACCAAACGTCGAAACGTCATAACAGGTGTTCGAAATTTGCTCCGCCCATAGTAATGCATTTTTCCGC
>NQII01009228.1:83132-98512 GCA_002778355.1 Clitarchus hookeri | reverse complement strand
AGGCATTTTAGAATGTTTAACAACATGGATATATAATTTTGTTCGGTTTATCAGGGTGAACTGATTTAACTTCGTATTTGTTGTGAACTCCACTCATTTGCAAATAACTTTCTGTTAATGGTGACCTTAATAAAGCATCCATCAACTTTGGCGTAATTCCAGGATGAACTAATGGTTCTATAATACTTCCATGTCAAGATATTTAAACCCCATAAAATTGAAAAAACTAACGGTTTTGAAGTAAATTTATATTGCACATTCACTATAACTTATTGCACTTAACTTTGCTTTTCCACGTGTAATAGTATTTCTCAGTTCATATGTAGGCATTCTCTATCATACTTGCCGGTTTTAATTAATTCAACAGTAGGAACTTTATTATAGGAAAATTAAGTATAATTTACATAAAGGCGTTGCAAGATCTGTTTTAATTTCATAAATTGCTTCGTTAAACACATGCCCCGCATTTACTGCCACCGAGTTGCTTTCCCAAAGTTAGTTTTGAGTTTAAAAAGTTAACTAAACATTTAGAAAAACCATTTTTGGAAGAAAAAGAAATTACATTCCAAGCTAATATTTTGTGAATTTTGCTCTTATTTATTTTTAGTGTTCTTTGGCTACTTGTTTCCAAAGAATTCCTTAAAAAAATACAAAAAAAATACATTGCACTTTTTAGACGGCAATGTGCATGTTTCACGCCTCCTTTTTCGTCTTCTCGGGTTTTTCAGTATAAAAAACGTAAATTTTTAGGTTTCGTTAATTATTTATACTCAGTACAATAATTTAATAACGAAAATTAAAATGTTTTTGAACGTCGCTTTAAATTATTAGCGAAGAAAACATGTTGTTTCTTCTGTACAATTACGGGAGTATCTATAAAATTATGCAAGTGCTCTGGGGAATTTACAGAATTTACATTATCACCGTACATTTAGCGTTTTTAAATTTATAATGAAATCCAGATAAATTTTTGCCAGTATCATTTGTAATTTCGTGGAATTTTTTAACAACATGAAAATTCTTAAAATGGCGGAATGGTAAGCAAAATAAATGATTTCCGAAGTCCTCAGTCAACCACAGAGAAATTGAAGTGAGTTAATCACTAGGAATTATGAGTAGTACCGTTTTTAGCAAAAAAAAAAATTCGTGTCGCAATATTTTTTGAAAAGTAACATATGCAGCCTCTCCGTAAGTATATTATTAGGAATCTTTAGTTTTTAATGCTGCATATCTTTTTGGAGGCGAATTAGTGCTCGCTAGTATCACACTATTAATCCGAATCAGTGAAAAATAACTGATTTGCAGTCAATTTAAACAACTTGAGTCAGTGAAAATGGCTCCACTTAAGAATCGGTGGATTATTTCAGTAAAACAATATCACTGTTCAATAGCTGACAGCAAACTGGGTGCGGAGAATTAAATATTATTTTTATTGAATATAGCGAATTCATTAGGAGAAATATGTAAACATATTTCTGATAGTCACTGTTTATATCGTGCAATTAAATATGATTTATAAAAGGAAACAAATAACCTGCGGTAATTAGGATTTGACCCCACGTCCCCCTGTTCTCAAACTGTTACCTTACCAATCGCAATACCAATCTAACGTCGGGTACAAAGAGGGAAAAATATATTATTTTCTTTTATCGAAATTGTGTACATTTATATTGTTTACCCTTTATTTACGCTTTTAGTTTCATTGGTATCATAAGGATTGTTGAAACAAATAGTACGAATGACAGCACTCAAATGAAAACGAAATGAAATACTTAAAAACGGAATGAAAGACTGAATGTTCATATTCCCTCGTAAAATGGTATTATAAAAGACGAAACTCACATCAGAAAAATATATGTTATTAGTTTTATTAGTTTATGAGTTGTTATTAATTTTGATAAACGTTGTTCAACTGTCACACCTTGTTTAACCAATCCATTAGTGAAAAAACAAAATACTGAAAAAAAGAGAATGAATTGGTTGATGTATCAGTGGAAAATGTGTCTGACACAATAAGTGAAGGAAAACTGGCATTTTTTCACTAATTCATTAGTTAAACTGACTGGTGTTACTGTTGAATAAGTTAGGCGCTGTTAACTGATTTGAGCAGTGAAATTCTCAGTGATTCAGCTTTAGAGTGCAGAGTAGCCGACATCTCTCAAAGACACAATGGAAGCAGCTACCAACATGGTCGACAGCCAGTAACGACAGGCAACTTGTAGAACTTAGTACGGCATGTGGGAAGACGTAGTATACAAGTACGCAGAGACGAAATGGCGTGTCGGTTCCTTTGATTTGGGCGTACCCATTCTCTGACTGTCTGCGCGAGAATCTATGAACGGGCCTCGCTTACTGAGTGCTGCGGAAGGTTCCCTAATGCCTGTGCCACAGACTGGCTAATAGGTTACCAGGCGTTGATTGGCGAACGGCGTTGCAACATGTTGCGCGGCCAGTTACGCGAGTTTGCCGGCGTGTGCGGCTGGAGCTCGAGGAACAAGCGGCTGTTTATTTCACCTCTATATTCTTAAGTACTCTTGCAATTTTACGAAAAATCACTGTCTGTATAAAGTGTTCAGTTCTGATAAGGTGATTACGTTCCTTTCGGGGCGTTGGATAACAGTTAGTACGATGGTAGGAAACTGCTTTTCAAAAACAACTAAAAGGAATTTTCAATTTATTAACATTCCGTACAAATCTCAAAATTAAATAAAATCAATACGCCAGGCTACAAAATAATTGTCCATGTTACCAGAATGTTGTAAAGAATATTTTCTTGTAAATTTGTTTTGCGGTGCTTCTTATTCGACATAAAATTTCAAGTAGAATAGCAAGAATTTTAAACCGTGCCACAGGTGAACAAAATTTCGGTTTTCAAAGAAATTGCAACTTGCCACTTCTGTATCTTTGTGTTAAAATACCTTTTTCAAATTGTACGAATATATTTTATAGTTAAAATTATTATACTTGCACCAATAAATTATTAATGTTATTTACCAATTGATTTGGCATTTTAATCAAAGTATCATGATATGTCACAAAACCATAAATATCCTTATAATAACAAAAAATAATATTGGCTCTTTAACATCTTTAACATACGCATTTCTTCACTTAAATCCTAGGTTTCATTTTCGGGAGTTCTAAAGGTGTAGAACTGTGATCGTCAGTCACACATAATTCCATTTCACTGCCGCGGTTGGATCATAATTGTTCTGGCAAGCACTGGACGACTCTGATTCACTAACAACCACAAAGGAATTTCGTAAACTTATCACGTGCTACCCTTGGGAGAGTAGAGAGTGAGACCAACCAGCTTGACTGTGGGAAAGTGGGACTGTCTGCGTGAGTGATAGACATTTGGAATCATGTTAATGTGCGGTAATGGGTGGACATTATGTGTAACTGACAGGTGAGGATTAAGTGACTCTAACTAGCATAAACACAACAATCTGGACTTCAATTATAACAGAGCTTATGATTACTATCAGTGAGCGCATTAAATATTGCGCTCACTGATAGTAATCATAAGTTGTAACAGTAGAGATAGGTAGTTGAATGTTGTAAATAATATATATGTTGCTTTTTATAAGAATGTAAATAAATTTTGAAATTAAATTCAGTTCTTTTATTTTTAATAGGACCTAGTCCGTCATGAACTCGGATATGCCCTTAGACGACTTGTAATGTTATGATATCGGTCCGGTGTGTGCCGAGCTTTGGAAGAACCCTCCTGCGATTGCACGCTAGAGTTCAGTTACTGCCTGCATACCGCACAGTTGACTGAACACATGATCGTCCAGATGGTGCATAATGAATCGCGCCGACGGCGTATCAAATGCTGCATGTGACCGGTTGATTGGAACGTCTGCACTCGTAGTCGATTTCACTAGAGTCCGTAGCGAATTTGGTACATCGATTACATCACACAGAATACGATCAGTGGAATTATTTTATAATGTAAAACTTACTGTTTTCATGCAAAATTATTTTTTTTAACTTGAGTACTTTAAGTATGTTTCAAAACCAGTTCAGGTTGTCGATCTTCACATTGACTTCATAATTTGCCACTTCGTTTTGGCATATCAATTGGACATAAGAATGCAGAGGTGAAACAACTGCTTGTTCCACGAAATCCAGTCGCACACGCCAGCAAAATGGTGTCACTGGCCAGCAAAATGTTGAAACACCGTTCGTCAATCAGCGTCTGGTAAACTATTGGCCAGCCGACAGCCCAGTCAATATGCGACACTTAACATCATTCAGTAATAAATTTAACGCACGGCCCGAGCTCAGATTCTCTCACAGCCAATCAATGAATAGATACACCCACATCAGAGGATCCGCCACGTCCTTTCGTCAGTGTGTACTTGTTTACTGTGTGGTCTAACTTAGGACAGTCGCGAAATATTTAACTTCATCCAAGTTTTGTTTCCAACCACAAAAAATGGGGATAACATGAAGGGAAAGGAGCTATTATAAATTCACAACCATGCACTGTCCTACCAAAAAATTGCAACCAATCTGCCAAAGCGAAATACTGAATTTTTTACATTTATTACATTTCTACAGCATTTTTTCAGCAGTTAAATTTTTGTGCAGTTTTACACCTTAAAACCACAAATCTCTGAGAAGCTTTATGTAAAAATTACGCCACAATCCTTCAGTGAAGTGACTGGTTAATTGATTAGTAACTATATTTAAATTGTTCTTCACTCCGTTCTAATTATGCACCATATAAAACATGAAATTCTGTGTTTGAATACTAGGTAAGACATGCATAATTGCACGAGCACTACATGCCTTACGAAACTAAAATAAATTTAAAATTTGAAATTAACGAAACTGTCCTTGACAAGGCCTCTGTTGACACCTCAAATACTAGATATTAAAAGTACAAACCAAATTTGCCCTGGATTATTTTTATTTTTTTGTGTGGATGTATCTTGAAGAAACGTTAAAATGATAAAAGAAAATGAGTCCCGGAAGTAGCACCATAAAGCGTATGTGATGGCAGGAATCGGAATAGATATTGAAAACCAGGTGTCATGTCTGGTATAACTCAGTTTATTAGCCAAAAATATTTTCTATAGTAGTCAAAACGTGTAAAGGTGACCTGTTTCAAAGGAGGGGTGGGGGGATGTAACATGGTTGAACTCAAATATTTACCTGACGTTTTCAAAATGATAATAGGTAAGACATCAGTCATATTTGTCGGTGCTACTACCGAAGAATAAAAAAAAAAAATTCAGGGAAATAAAGATGAGACGTTTGTTTGATGGGTACGTGGTTCTGCTTGAAATGCGACGACGGACATTTTAATAACAACGTTGATTTCTGTAGAAGTAATAAAAATGCTGTAGTGAGTGTGTTAGTTTTCCCTCAGTCAGTTACGGTACCACTATTCATAGCGCAACTTGAAGCTCTCGCATGATACTTGGCTTTTGAACAACAGTGAAGACATCAGATTTTCTGTTTTTAAACCAGCAATGCGTTAAGTTTGTAAGTTGGCTAGTAAAAATGAAATTCTATTTTATGATTTTTTAGAAAGCACTTTTCGCAACAGATATAAAAGTTTTTTAATCAGAAAGATTATAATAATAATTACTCTGGATGTATATAATAAATCTGGTAATAAAGTTTACAAATATTTTAATAATTAATTTTATGCACAGCCATTTTAGCCACGAAAATAATATTTATATCTAAAATAAATGTACATAAAATAAATTATTTAAAATGTTTTTTTAACATTTGTATAGGCTATTCACGGTGAAGTGAGCAGTTTTTGAAGCCCTCCAAATTGGAATAATAATCAATACATATATTTTATTGTAGCCTTAAACGTTAACTCTCGAATCCGGTGAAATATTTACACTGTGTTTATTACTTACATGGCAATATTTATTTTTAAAAAATGGCGGAATAATATAAAATGGTCGATAGAAAAAAAAGTAACTAGAGCCTTAAAAGTGCCGACTTTACCGTGAATAGCCTATTCCTGTGTATATTTGCTTACATACAACCAACCATAATAATTAATCACTATGATTACCCTACTTCCAGAAGTATTTTTTAGATGTGCTTTTTGAAGCATGCAGAATGGAAATGCGCTTAGATTCTGATTAAAAACAGACTCTTATTACCAAACATAAAAAAAAACTTAAGTAAATGCCAACAAAATATTTTAAGTTATTGTGATGGTGATTTAACTGTATCCATTGCCGACCACGAGACTAGATAAAAATCTCGCGCAGTCCAGCGAAACCTCCATAAAAACATGAACTCACCATTGTTATTAAACTTCAAAGATAAAAATATTTTAAAGTGTGACAAAATATAAGCAGTCTTCTTTCACAAGCAACACAAATCATACTTTGGTGACGCCTTTGGTAGTTTGTGTACTACTTTCAATAGGCTCTGCGTGTTCTAAGTCGGGTGCGGTGCTACTAAAACCCACCCTCTTCGACCTTTAAGCACACGTGGAACGAATTTTGGAGTACCCTGGTTGCGAGCCAGTAGCAGTGTTTGGCTGACCAGCCTTTTCACGCTTACGTCAGGCTGTATTAGCGTGGTCACCTCTGTCACAGCCTTAAAAGGAATTAAAGTTAATGAAGTTTAAAAAAATACCGCTAATATTTTATTACTCAGAATGAACATGTGCCTGTCTAGCATACACATGACAGGATTTATCTCGCATGGATTTTTCATTTGCTGTTGCTTTACTTTTAAATCTGAACCCTCGCCACGCCTAGCCAACTCTATCTGTCTCTGTCCATTTCATGCGCAGGATTCTCTGTCCTCGTTCGCTGCCCGCCCCCTCTGCTTCCGGCTCAGACTGTAATATCTCTTTCCACGCACGTACACCTGCAGCAACAAGTCTTCACCAGCGGTCATTTCCAGCCGTCCGTGAACGTTTCTTCTAACGTTATGTATAATCTTATTCAGAAATGGCATATTCTATTTGTTTCAGATATTTACAATTACAGCCGTTTGTAACATCGCTGGTAATTGCGTTTGGAGTTATTATAATAAGAGGGCGTATAGTATTTAACGCCTACAAATCTTAATTTTAGAAATATTCGTGCTCATGCGTTACTATGTACAAGATGCAAGCACAAGTTTGGTTTTAGTCAAAGAATTGCAGATGACGTATCCTGTATAAGTTTGTGTTAATTCACAGATTTTAGTTTTACGTTTATTAAATTTAGTGTGTTGGGATATGTTTCAATTATACAATTTTTAAACTTTATCGAGTCATATAATAGAAAACTTTGGACTAACTTAAGGCATCGACGTGTTAAATAAAAATCACTGCCATAAAAGCGAAATCGCCAACAAAATAAATAGTTTTGGAAGGCACAGCACTTAGAGATATGTAGCGCACATTACTAATGTGTTAGTNAAATCGCCAACAAAATAAATAGTTTTGGAAGGCACAGCACTTAGAGATATGTAGCGCACATTACTAATGTGTTAGTATTGTGTATTTTTGTTAGGGAAGGGAGCATTTAATTGTTTCACTCTTAGTGTATAGAGTTAAGGGTTTAAAATTCCGAATTTTTCTTACGAAACAAAGGAAGGAGCATTGCAATAAATGGTACAATCGAACAACTTTATCTTTAAACAAAGCACGCGGTGGATAGTGTGCTTCAATTGTAAATAACTGAGCACTAGCAAATCGTCTCGAAATTGCTTGATCTCAAGTCACACGTTCTAATTATTGTTGGCCTGTAACTTACGAGGTTTGTTTCTGAAGTCTCGCTTAAGACCGTAAATTTAAAAAAACACTTAAATTTAAGTGCCTGACTCCAGGACAGTTATTTATCAGTGTTGTCGAGCAGTACACTTGTNTTGAATTTCAATGTTCCGCAAACAAATTTTTCGTAAATTGAATAGTTTTTATGAGGCGGGGTGAAATGTTTTACATATCGCGCCTGTTTAAGACTACCCATCGCCGCTACAAAAAAAAATGTACTTTTTACAGACGTACTACGTACTCAGCTAGTCTCTCACAAAGGTACGAAAATTATACTTTCTTGTCAAATTAATGGCTTTATAGTTATTAAAAATTAATAATAATTCATGAACAAATTTAAAGGTTTTAACAATGTCGTTTTAATCCATAATAAAGTTACACCGTTATCCTGTTTTAATTTGAACAAAATCCAGTTAACAATGGGAAGTGTTTTCCTGATACTCTATGGAGGCATTATACCTGGATGAAATGCAAATCGGTCATTTTGCGACGAACAAGACAAAAATATAAACTGCCATAGTGTTTATACAATCCAAGTTTGGTTTGTAACATGACGTGATGTAAAAATAAATCGCCGACAGGTTAAATACAGAGCAGAAATGAGAGATCTCGCATGAACCATGAAACAAGTGCTGTATTATTCTGCGTGGTATACACAATCATTTTCATTTTACGCGAGTAACAGGCCCTTACTCAATGTATGAGCATTTGTTTTTATACGATTACTATAATAAACATGCTTTCTTTGGCTACTGCAACATACAAGCCGTTAAGATATTATACTGACAAGCAAAACACATTTTTAATAGAGAAATGACATATATCTTAAAATAAAAAAAAAGCTAATGCACATNTTATACTGACAAGCAAAACACATTTTTAATAGAGAAATGACATATATCTTAAAATAAAAAAAAAGCTAATGCACATTGATATACAATATGCACTAGTCACTTAAAAAAAGATAATGGGTCATTTTGATACTTTACTCAATAAAGAGTAGCGCTGTTTCTTGAAATACAATCTTTTCTTCGAATTTTTTGTNTGGGTCATTTTGATACTTTACTCAATAAAGAGTAGCGCTGTTTCTTGAAATACAATCTTTTCTTCGAATTTTTTGTAGTCAAATTGCTTTTCTTTCGCCATTTCTTTCGTTTGAAGGTAGCCAGTTAAATAGTACACCCTTTTCAGCTCGGGTATTACACCAAATAGCAAAACTACTCGGGATAGTTANGAAGGTAGCCAGTTAAATAGTACACCCTTTTCAGCTCGGGTATTACACCAAATAGCAAAACTACTCGGGATAGTTATCAGTTTCGAAGCGCAAGACGTGTTTTTCCCATTACAACTGCATTATACTGCGTGGCTCAGTCGGGGACAAGATGGCGTCGCGCTACGTCNCAAGACGTGTTTTTCCCATTACAACTGCATTATACTGCGTGGCTCAGTCGGGGACAAGATGGCGTCGCGCTACGTCTCAGCCAATCACCGCGCACTATTTGCGGCACCCGCTCGGACAATCAATGGCCAAACTCTCATATATACAGAGTTCTAATAAGGAAGACTCTCAACGTACTGGGCATNTCCGCTCGGACAATCAATGGCCAAACTCTCATATATACAGAGTTCTAATAAGGAAGACTCTCAACGTACTGGGCATTGATGCCTCGCTGTGTATACAGCACCGGTCATTACTCTCATTCATTTGCAACGGTGACCGAACGGGTTAAACTGTGTAAACAGAAACAGACAGAAAGTCTACTAAGTTGGGCTTGGGGACTGCGGTTACGGGTGTGTGATATTTGAATGAAAAACAAACCGNACAGACAGAAAGTCTACTAAGTTGGGCTTGGGGACTGCGGTTACGGGTGTGTGATATTTGAATGAAAAACAAACCGATCACAATGAGGTTACTTTTTATTGCGACTGTGATATGGAACAGCTTAAATCTATCCATATATCGCATATCAATGCGGTGCAATACAACATCGCATTATTATCGACGCTGCTCATTAAATCCGCCAGATTTTGAAACGAAAACCACCAATATTTGCTCTATGTCTTTGATTTTTAATATTTTAAATCACAAAGAGATCCGTCGTGCCCGTGGATAGAGGCAGTGGTTTACGCGCAAATAAATAGTGATAATATAATTTTTAAATACTGTGGCTTAATAGCAGATATATGCATGGGTGGATAATACACAGTTGACACACCATAGTATAACTGCGATAGAAGCCATAAATAAAAAAGGAGGACGCGCAAGTGTAGAGAAGTCTGTGATGTATAGCTCGGGGCCAAATGAATAGGCTACACGAAACTTATAAGTCTCTAACCATCATCTTTCGTCGCAATGAAGGGCGTGCACCTCGTAAGCTCCGCTTAAGCAAGAAAACATTAACAAAAATTTTCGCCCTTTGCTCACGTCCGCAAAATTTACTCACCCATCACCAATGTAGCTGTCAAAATGGTATGGTTGTAAACAATGGTGAACGTGTATGTTTACGTTGGGTTTTTCCGACGCTACCAACAAGGAATTCTTGCATATAGAATAATCATGACAAAAGAGAGCTCAATCGCATTCACCGGGTTGAGACGTTTCACATAACCGTAATGTACTTATGCTACACCACAATTTTTAAATTATTTTAAAGCCATTACTCTATAATAAAAAAATTAATTGAATATTATTCTAAAAGCATAATTTAAAAAATAAATATTTTTAATATCATTAGAGTTCTAAATTATAAATTTTAATGCCGAGTCCTACTTTTTTGTAATAATTCGAAAGATCGCAAACATAACAACATACATCCCGCAACAACCATCAGCTGACACAATATTTTGCAAATGAGGGCGTTTGCTGTTTACATACTCCGTAGGTTGGTAACAATGCCTTCCAAAATTTACTGAAGTTATATTAAACGCAATATGCGCGTAAAACTACCTCGCACTGCAAAAAAAAAAGTGTAATTTTTACTGGGAATTTTTTTGTACTTTTACAATTGTTTGTAACAAAACAAATATTCCTCTTTTAAAATAACTTGTTTGTAAAACTACAAGAACCGTATTTGTAACAGACAGATCTCAAGAAATGTTTGTAATATACAGACTCGTATCCACGATCTCAAGCAAAACATCGGACACTGAACAACGTAATACCATATACGTATATCTGTTTGTGCAAAAACTAAGGGCGATAGAAATTGCAGTTGCGTGTAAAAATAAATGCGTTGCATGTTTGAATAACGCAAAACACTTAAAACTACTAAAATAATCATGACAAAGCGACTACACTGTTAAAAACACGTGACGCTAATACTCAGTAACTGTTAACAATGTTTCATATCTACACAGAACTCTTAAAATAAAATAAATACATTCTTCTTAACAAATAAGATCACTATATTTTGTAGGTATTTACTGGTGCAATGCTGTAAATCTTGTAAGTGAAGGTGGTCTTGTGGTATTATGCGTGGGATAATGACGCAAGGAACGTGGGTTCTGTTAAGAAAGGAGTAACTTTTTTTTTAAATTATATTTTTTAATATTTTTTTCCCCTATTTACTGTTATTAGTTCATAAAATTTGTTTTCTAGAAGAAAAAAAAATGCTCATTTCTCAATAACGTAAGTTGTAATAGAAGCGTATAATTTGTAAAATCACAAAAAAACATGGTTTGCAGATTTCACAAGAAAACATTTTTGTAGTTCTACAAAGGATTTTCTTGGCAACTGGGGCCACNCATTTTTGTAGTTCTACAAAGGACTTTCTTGGCAACTGGGGCCACGGTGGGGTGGCTGAGCGGTTAGCACGCTCGCCTCCCACCAAGGCGAACCGGGTTCAATCCCCGGCCGGGTCACTCCCGGATTTTCGCAAGTGGGAATCGTGCTGGACGATGCCGCTGGTCGGGGTTTTTCTAGAGGACATCCCGTTTTCCCCGCACCTTCATTCCGGCGCCGCTCCATACTCACCTCTCTTCAACCTCATCGGCTCTCCAGTCTTCGATGTTAAGAGCTGACCAAATATCTTCACTCACTTACTCCCTCACTCTTGGCAACTGTGTTTCCACGTATTTTTTCTTGTAAAAGTACAAAAAAATATTTACAGTGCAGGCGCTGGCGATAGGAGGAGCAGGCGTGCTGGGCGGAGAATACGAGTAACGCGTTATTCCCACAGGGGTGAAAACTGTAAGCGGAGAGGTTTTTTCCTTCATGTCCCCCCGAAATGCTCGTCACAAGCCGAGTGCGCGCCGCAGGCTTCAATCGCTCCATTTCAATCCACGAATTCGATTTGCGCGCCGGCAGGCGTGAGTGAGAGGCGGTGGTGGCTCGGCATGTGCCAAGCCCGCGGGGGTGAATATTACAACAGCCCCCAGGTTCCCTCCCGACACGTGAAGGGGATTGGTGGCCGCTACAGAGGTTGCGGCGTGAGATGGGGACGTGCTGCTGAGGTTTTATTACCAGGTGTGTGAGATTGCGTTCCGAGAAAAGCGTCAATTATTTAGGAGCTGCCAAAAATTATTTATCATAAAATTATGCGTGCTGCGGAATTCTCAAACAATCCTTCCGACAACAACGGAAGCACACACCCTGTTACCATAAAAGTATAC
Organism: Clitarchus hookeri; assembly: GCA_002778355.1. Lineage (NCBI taxonomy): Eukaryota > Metazoa > Arthropoda > Insecta > Phasmatodea > Phasmatidae > Clitarchus > Clitarchus hookeri. The sequence continues at coordinate 86,145 of NQII01009228.1, read as the reverse complement.
AGAAATTATAGTCTATTGGCTGTTTCTTCACACTTTTTTAATTAAACATTTGAAATATCACTTCATGTATGACGTGTTTGGTCGTATCCTTAATATATCATGTATCACAAGCGTTTTACACTTGTGCAAATATAATATTACCTTGTTCTTGGGTAAAGTGAACTTTCACTTACATTTTATCTGTGAATTATGATATTAAATTTATAATAAATATCAATAAAAACAGGGAGCATATGGGTGTATTAGTAATACCTAGTAAGAAATAGTTCTCATTCAAAAATATTATTACACTTGGTGCGCACGAATGCAGTGCGTTGCTCCATTGGTGTAATTTTATAGACCCGCTTGAGCTTTGTTCGCATGAGGCGGAGGTATATCTTGCAAATATAACTTTAGCAGGGCTTCAGAAAAGTCGTAAGTAAACGTGAATGTACTGTAAATGGCATGGCCACGGAATAAATCAGTTCACAGACGCCAACTGTGGTTGCTTCTGTGATGTAGACACAGAAGATATAAGTGCACAGAGACGAAATAGAGTTGCGGTAGTTTTGATGTTAACGTACCTATTCTTTAACTGACTGCGCGTGGTTCTGGGAACAGGCCTTGGTTCTGATTGGCTACTGCAGCNGTGATGTAGACACAGAAGATATAAGTGCACAGAGACGAAATAGAGTTGCGGTAGTTTTGATGTTAACGTACCTATTCTCTAACTGACTGCGCGTGGTTCTGGGAACAGGCCTTGGGTCTGATTGGCTACTGCAGCCTGCGAGTGATTCCTTATTGTTTGGGCTTCCGGCTGACGAGTAGATCACCAGGCGCTGATTGCAAAATGGCTTTCCAACGTTTTGCTTGCTAGTGACGCCATATTGCTGGCTTGTGAGGCCGGAGTTTGCAGTTTGAGCTGCTGTTTCGCCTCTGCATTCTCAAGTCCACCGTGGCGTGTGGGTGTTCCTCTGTGTGCTTTGGTATTCTCGTATCCATCATAAAACTGAAGACCAAACGAAAGAACATCGAATACTGTAAAGAGACACAGGCAGAAAATCCTGAAACACGCAACAAAGAAAACAAACCCTAAGATGACACCGAAGAACGTAGAAAGTTTGTATAGACCTGAACCCTTCTCCTTTTGCAACAAGCGATATTCTAGCATTCTCCTTATTGGCCGAGCATGTAAGAATTGGTGTTACGAGCTGTATTTATGTAATAAAAAAAATTTTATTTCCAGTAAATATTTTAGTGTCATCTTTCGGGTTTTCATTGGCAACATTGGGCTGCAATGGCCAATGTCAAAAGTTGTTCCAATAATACGATCTGTGACGGCTCGACACCAGTCCCCGCCCCAGGATCCCAGTACCATTACGTGGTTCTGTTAACCTTATACGCTTCGCATAACCGCACTCCGTAAAACCAAGAGTTCGAACATTAATCGGTGTCGGTTGGTGAACAGTTGTAATGTATGGTGATACTTGCTCACTATTGTACACTTTGATGAACGCAGAACGAATAATTTATCACCGTGTATAGGTTAAACTCAATTACAGTTTAAGAAGTTTACCAGAAAATTTTTACAGTGTGTGTAATAAATATAGGCATCTGTTTTTCGCGAAAAGATTTTTGAACAAGTTGTTTCCTAACGTACTTTAGTTCAGAACCACTTTCGTGATTGGGTGATTTGATTTATATGCGTCTTATCTGTCTGTCCGCCAATCACGGATGGTTAGTATCGGAGCAACTTAATTCTGATTGGCTCACTCATGTAACAGACTGTCTTCGCACAAAGACAAGCGGCAAATATTCAAATGAAGACAGCAAGTGTGCACATAAGATATTGAAGTCTAGCCTCCGCGTAAATCTTTTCGCGAAAAACAGGTGGCCCTAGTAATATAACATAATATTAAACATCTTGTAGACATNAGCCTCCGCGTAAATCTTTTCGCGAAAAACAGGTGGCCCTAGTAATATAACATAATATTAAACATCTTGTAGACATAAGTTGTTAATTGTCTTCTCTAGTGCGAAGAACGATGTTTATTTCTTACGAATTTTCTCAAATAAAATAGAAAACTTACTTTATGAAATTCCTAGTTGTCTCAATTTTTTACATATAAAACGGAAAAAATCCTGTACACACTGAACACTAATGCTTAGAGACCTGAAAAAATTGCGAGTTCAATGACCTACAGGCTAGACTCTACTGCCTTATGTACAAATATGCCGATATCAAATGCACATTGGTTGTCTGCTGTCACAGTGGAAGGCGACAATTGGACACCGTCCACCAGGAGGTGTCAAACACCGCNATTGGACACCGTCCACCAGGAGGTGTCAAACACCGCGTGGATCAATGGCTGAAGTTATATAAACGCACGTATTTTGAATTCCAGCTTGTCCCAAAATGAATCCGCGAATTCTTCAGGTGTCTATTAATGCTATTTGGCGGCGAAAATATATGTTTACCATACTATTAGCATTGAGTTTCCCAGCATTAATGTGACTGATTGAGATGAAACGTAATGTGGTGCAACAGCGTTTCGCCCGCTGAACGCACTCATTGTCTCTAGGTATCACCTTGGCACGTGCGGGCGAAGTTCGGGATACCCGTGACAGTTTCGCCTCTGCAGACGAGCCTGTTCTACAGCTGTGAGGCCTGGGCAGTGCTTGCTCCCTAATACGGCAGGCTCTCTTGGTGGAGGTGCCGCAGGACCTTGTAAGGACCTCGCCGCCCGCTAATGACTCTGCGGGCACAGCGCCGCGTCAGGGCTGCCAACACAAATATTTATCCCGTGGGCGGAGCGCGCCAGTGGCGGCCAAAATAGTCCCTCTCATTGAGGCGGTGTCCAGTGTCTTCAAGTCAACACGGAATACACGCGCGCGTTATCTACTGTGATCTCTGGTCTCCATTACTCCCGCTATGAGGTCGGTGGTAAAGGACTGCCAGAGACAGCGAAATTTCGTCAATTCATCTGAGCGTTAGCTAAACCTTGCCGTCCTCTGTTCATTCTGTGTCTCAGCC
>NQII01009228.1:49047-82498 GCA_002778355.1 Clitarchus hookeri | reverse complement strand
TGCCCATAACCATTCGTCAAACAACAATTCTTGAGAGCGTTAATTGAAATTAGTCAGCCAATGAGAAGCAAGCATGCAAAAACGACCCTCTCCCACTTCGTTTCGAGCACCAATAGAAATTGTGAATAGGTAGGGTTAACCTAGTTTCGCTACGAGAGCTCCACGCATGCTAAACCTCAATAGTCTACGTGCGAACCTGCAGTTTTTCTTCCACTACTGACCGCATGTCTTTGTGAATAGATGTCCTTGTATTTGACTGGTCAGTCAGAATTATGTTACTTTAATAGTTGTAACTGGAAAATTTCACTAATTCATTTTAGGACAAGCTAGATGGCAACCACGTAAAAATTTCTGTTATGTTCGCAATTGGATCACAGTTTATTAGACACGTCCAGGTGAACTCTAAGCCAATAACAGACCTACAAGGATACAAGCACCGAATACCGCGCCACTTGGCCTGAGGTATAACTGGCCACACACTGGGGCAGCAGCCAATGAACAGAAAGTTGAGGCTCGAAAATACATAGGTCAGTGGAGTTTAACCTACAGGTCGTTTAAAACACGGAATTTTCCTGTCCCTATGAATCAGTGATTCTCGAGCAGGCACCTAAGACGTTTAACAATCGAGATTATCCATTCGCGAATTTCGATGTGCGCTAAAGCGTTTTGAAACACAACTAGACCGGAAAGGTTTTTGCGAAAATCTGGATTGGCGAAGATCTTGTATCTGGAACATTCCTTTTAGTTTTCGATAGCATTGTGTAACTCTTCATGTACTACATAACAAACCACGTTTTAGCGCCCCTGCGTTTAATTTCGATGCTGCCATAGTATAAATAATGTAATGTGTGCGTTGGCACATTTTTTTTTTTTTTAGATGTGCGGTGCCTTATCCAGCCCGGCCGGAAGGTAACCACGTTTGAAGTATTGTCTGGAAAATAAACACGGCCACGCCCACAGTTACTGCACTGAACCCTTGTACTCAGCGTCGGAGGCACTGGGTGTAACTTTGCAGCTTCTTTAATAGTCTCAGGCACGTTTTACCACACAACTATTAAACACACTCTTTCAACGTGGGCTTTTGAGGGCTTTCAAGACGTCGTAAATACTAGAAACGCCATTTGAGAGNTAGTCTCAGGCACGTTTTACCACACAACTATTAAACACACTCTTTCAACGTGGGCTTTTGAGGGCTTTCAAGACGTCACAAATACTAGAAACGCCATTTGAGAGTCCAAAATGGATAGAAATTTGCTTTTTTTAAAGCGCTATATCAGAATAACGCGTCATACATGTACATACAAAAGTACTCATTGACACTGCGTTGAACCGTGCTACAGACTTTCCACCAATAAATTTATAAGGTGACTACTGAAAGTCCCATGGGTACACGCAGCACAACGAGAACACTGCAAGCCAGTGTAGAGCCTTGCGCTTAGTGGCGATGGCGCGCTTGATGTACGTAGCGGTGCCACTCTTATCGCTCCTTTGCTTCTCTGCCACAAACGCGGAAAAAGCTCAAGGTAGGCAAAAGCCTAAGTACAACATGCATAAAAAGTGTTCGTATTTGCAACACTTCAAAACATAAATTGAACTGGGTCTGGAAGGGTTGCTAAGAGGACATTTTCTTACGGCATTGAGGCAGTCAGAAGCCGGCTACTCCGATGCTGAAAAAATCTGTGATTCGTGGACAGACGTTTGAAGAGCGTCATAAGTGAAATAATTTAATCATGAACGTGTATTCTAGTTATAGTGGCTTTTAATACTAGTAATGGAATCTTTTCGCGAAATACTGGTAAATTTCCCTAATCATAGTCGAAAGTTCTACATCCTTGTTGGTGTCTCATGAAAGCGGTCACCTCGAATTCCCAAATTTAAAGCGCAACTAAACAAAATGCGAAGTGAAGCTTACCTTTTACGTAACGTGTTTTCCTTCCACTCGTGACCCAATTTACTGGAACACCTTGAAAGATGCTGCCACGCCAACGTTCATTTCTTTAATAATTCCACGTTAAAAATATTTGTCACCTCAAAAAAATTTTACACTTTTAGACTCACTTTAGGTAAAGGTTTCAGGTGTTGCAAATAAACAAGTTACTGCTTGTTATATCGGCTCTTAATTGCTCGTTGTTATGAACCTCTCAAATCTCTCAGCTCAACTCAACTGCTTGTTATACTTAAACCGACACAGCGATAATTTCGTTACAAATACGGCTAGTAAATAGGTCCACAAGATGTACCTTAAAATACATTATTCAAAATCAGTTTCGTGATTAGATGATTTTAACTGTGACTCGTCTTAGGTACCTGCCAGCGAATCACGTACGTTCAGTGTCAAAGTAACTTATTTCTAATCGGTCCAGCCAGTTATAAAATCTCTTCTTACACACACGCGCGGCCGACAAACAAGGGAAATTTGCAAGTGTGCACGTAGTGTGTTGAAGTATAGCCGGCACAGATATATTTTCGTGAAAAAAAGGTGATCCTACTAATGAACTGTAGTTTTTATGCTCGATTAGCGTCGTATAGGCTATTTGTAACCCCGAGCAATAGTACGGTTTACGAAGAAGTTTCGCACATGGAAGATATTTTATCACTGAACCTCACAGTGCAACCAAAAATAACCTTCCTCTGAGTTACATTACACTGGGTCTGAACCTTTTGAAACATTTATTTATAAAAACTACTATATAATAATTTTTTCCACTCGCGGAATCAAACTTCGTGCTTACAATAGTTTTCCAAATGGTCCATCAATTTTTAAGTTGTATAAACGTTCCTAAACCCATTTACATTTTTTAAAAAAATTTGGTTATTATTTGATTGCCGCGAGGCTTGCATATTATTCATTAGAAGGCTGGAAAACTCCACTGGTTCGGTAACACGTAAGCTAGACAGAACTACATAGTAAGTAAGAATACAGAAATGAAACAGCCGCTTCTACACGAGAAGCCCAGCCACACATGCCAGAAAAATGGCGTCGCTGGCCTGCGGAACCTTTCGCAGCATACAGTAGCCAATCGGACACAATGCCCGTTCCCGGAGCCCCGCGCAACCAATCAGAGAACGAGTACGCCCAAATCGAATGAACCGCCACGCCATTTCGTCTCTGTATAGCCTACTTATCTACTCTGTGACTGGACTTTATATACTAAGCCTCAGATATTCATATTGGTTTAGTGGCTTAAGTATGCAGGGAAAACCATTTTTACACTTCACTGGACTGCATTTGAATATTTGACTATTTTTCCTTCCCAAATTCATTGTTGGTTCTGAATCTTCCAAGCCGTTTGAAACAAGCAACTATCTTATCATAAAATTAACACTTAATGTCAACCAAACAATTTCTGATTTTAAAATATGTTTTATGCAGTATGTTTTTTCTTCCAAATCAAACTTTTTACTTTTGGAATTGCTGGAAATAAAATTCAGGCCCAAGTCGTTATGACAAAAATATTAAAACAATAACCCTGCTTCTACCCATTACGGATATTTATCGTCGAGATAGACTGCAAAGTGCCAGCAATAAATCGGGCATGAGGACGAAGTTCGTTTTACGAGTTCACCTGACGTTGATGTATCGTGCAATTTCGAGTCGTAAACTCCTGCGAGTGCTCTTTTCAGCAGCCACATTTTATGCGATTCTGAAGTGCAGGGACTGAATAAAGATTAAATCTTGCAGATATTTACATAATGACGTACCATTATTAGAACTTCTCACGCTAAGTAAGTGTTCTTTGTTATTACACAGTAAATGGGTTACTGCACAAATTGAATTGTTTTCTTTAAATAAAAAGGCTTGGGAATAATTTAAGGACTAAAAAATATTTGACCCCCCCCCCCCTTAAACTAAAATAAATTTAGACCTGTTAAATTTTGTACGTCAGCTATAGAGGGCATGTGTATATGCGAAGGACATTATAGGTGTCACTGTACACTACGATGAACAGCGACTACATATATTTCAAAATTCTGTACCATAATTTAACATTAACGTTTGGGCGACTAGATTCTTCGTACATAGTAGCTGTGTGCCAGTCGGTCACTTAAGTTATTTTTCTTGCAGTGACCTGACATTGAGTGGGCTAGCAATATATAGGCAAGTGGCTATTCATGGCCTCAGCGGCTTATAATATGAGAAAACCTCCAAAGGTCTACATGCCGTACTGAATACTATTCTGCACTCAGATTATTTCACGTAAAATCCTTGGCTCCCAATCAGTTATTAAGAGAGAGAAAATAAATCACTTTCAACGTGCTTATATCTTTAGCGACTAGTTTCCCCAAGAAATATTCACACGCAAGGTAGACTTCATAATTATATGTTCGCACATGTACCTTCTCTTTGGTTATTGGCCGTGTGTCTTTGCGAGAGAACATTGCTTATATGACTGAGCCAACTAGAATTAAGTTACTTTGAAGGTGAACGTCCGTGATTAACTATACAGCTACGACGCGCAATTGTTAAGATTATCCCTAGCACGCAAATGGAACTGAGCTAAACAATTTTGATTTTCAAGTAGTGGAAGCTTTTTGCGAAAAACAGGCTCTCCTTACCTATAGGTAAAAACTGAGTTGTAGGTTTATGCAAGTTGTTTATGTGACAGCATTTATCGCGATTTTATTTTGACAAAAATTGTGAACATGTGGATAGACATAAAAAATTTTGATGTATACCGAATACGTAGTGAAAAATTTGCGAACTCACTGACTTGTAAACTTTACACTCGAGCCTAGTAACAGTTTTTTGTTCATTGGCTGTTACCCCAATGAGTAGTCAGTTTTAACATTGACTAGATAACATGGGATTCGTTTCGTGCTTCCTCGCAGGTTTTTACTGATATAGTCCATTCATTGTTACTTCAAATTTCTGAAGCTATACTAAAGTTGTACTTCAAGGCTATTCCTCCGCCTCATGCAAACAAAGCTTAACCAAGTCAAGAAAATTACAGCAAAGGGACAACGCACCGCATTTGTGCGCACTCAGTTAAATTATATTTTGCATAAGAACTATTGCTTGCTAGGCATTACCAACACACCTATTTTCTCTTCTGATTTCATTATATTAATATTATGAATGAAATGTTACAGTTAATGTATAGTATAAAGGGGCCACGGTGGCTGAGCTGTTAGATTAGATTTTTGCAAGTGGGAATCGTGCTGGACGATGCCTCTGATCAGCATGATCTCCCGTATCCCCCATCCTTGCATTCCGACGCTGCTCCATCCTCACCAGATTTCACCCTCGTCGGCTCTCATGAGCCGCCTACATCTCTCACCTCAAGTTTGTGTATACAATATAAATAAAACCTCTGTTTAACCACATTTTAGACTCTTTTATGTTAACAGAAGTATAAAACACTTGTGATATGTGACATATTTTAAAAGGAGCCAAACACGTCATACATGGGGTTATTTTTCAAAGGTTTGGTTTAAAACGTGTGAAGATACTGAGAAAAGACTACATTATACATAGTACTGTAAGTAGGGGCAACCGATTGGCTGCTTGTATTACAAAACACTTACGCTCATATCCAATTTCGTTATTGGATAGTTTTAGCTGCTAAGCGTCTTAGGTGCCTGCAAATCACAGACGTTAACTAACAGAGTAGGTTAATTACGATTTTCCAATAAAATATGAAGACGTCTTCTGACGAAAACACGTGGCCAATAAGTAAAGGAAACTATAGGTTCACGTGTAGGAATCTTGCGCGTAACTCTCTACGCGAAAATCAAATTTCCCCACACAATAGCCCTCCAGAACGTTTATATTACACTGTGAATCATATGTGAACGTAACTGAAACGTTAATGATTCTAGCATGTGTTTAAATGAAATGACGAGATTTGTATTTCAAGTTTACTGTGGAAATTCCCATGTAACCGTGTGGTAATTCCTGTGTGCGACAAGGCCACTTATTTCACGTCAGTAACGAGCGAGTGAACGCTACACCGGCGACACGGAAATTCGTGCTCAATTCAAATGTTAAAATCGCGCGGAGAATGTAGCTCCCTAAAACACCCAACGCACAGCCTCCCCTCCTCACTCATACTTCACTTCCGCTCGAGTGACTTCCTCTGAAAATCCGTTGAGCCCGCACATCTGGCTGACGACGTTTTCGGAATGGAAGACGTGTCTGCCAGCGCGATTACACGCAGGGTCGGGCGGATTAGCTACTCAAATTGGCTGTAATTCGGCAACCTTGGAGCCGGGTCTGTGTACGAATAGTGAAGATGGTGGGGGTACACGTCATCCATCTTTCATCCGCACCGCCTTGTGGTTGCCGGAAAAATATTNGGCGCCCGTGGTGCCGGAGAGAAGAAACGCCCTCAAGTTTTATTTAAAGTGGCGCGCGCGTTTGTAATCCCGAATTCAAGGAACTAAGACCAAGGGGAGCTCAGAACCGTAATCCCGTAGGTAGAGAGAGCTATAATTATCATAATTTCTACGTGGGTAGAGGGCGGAAGAAGACCTAAGGTGGGGGAAAATTTCCTTGCTCCTCGTCTAGCCCGTGTGTCATTTCAGATGCGAATAAAATTCGCCCTCGTCCCGTTGTAATAGGTAGATTAATGGAGGAAACCCGGGCTGAACGGGCGTACAATCGGGACCCCAGGCACGGCGTTGATAGGACTTGTCCCTAGTGATGACGAGACAGGGTTCTATGTAGTATCACAGAGTATTTTAAGCACACATAGATAGAACTAGTGATTTTTCGCGAAAAAAATGAGTAAACGATATACTTTAATACCGTAACCACCCAACAGCAGTTTGTATATTGTCATCGGTTGTTATCTGCTTGAGAAGGCGTTTTCATATTTGACTGAGCCACTCAGAATTCAGTAAGATCAGCACGCCTTCTGCGTGATTTGTGAACAGACAGTTAACATGTGTCAAAAAGTAATCAAGATAGGGAACCTACAGTGTTTTGAAATATAAATTGTCTTGAAATATTTTCGCAAAATTTCACTGCCCCTACACATAGATGAAATGACGTGGTGGTTCCTGGGTGTACTCATTCTCTGATTGTCTGTGCGAGACTCTGGAAACGGGCCTTGTGCCTCTTTGGCTACTGCATTATAAAGGGTTGCCTATTGGCTGGGATGCCGGCTGGCGAGTAGGTTACCGGGCGATGACTGACGAACGGCGCTCCATCATTTTGTTGACCAGTGACGCAATTTTGCTAGCGTGTGCTGCTGGAGCTCACGGCCTTGTGTGACGGTTTCACTTCTGTATTCTTTTAGTACTCGGTGCTTCTGGCTGACTGGGGTACACAAAATTATAAGCCGTTCACTGTAAACTGAGCACTTTTGAAAGCCCTGCTCAATATCTGCGTTTATGAACATTTTCTATTCTTCCACACAATGTAAAATTAAAATTGACTTGGGTCTGATCACTTTATTCATGCGCCTTTCAAGTGAAACTATAAAATTATTAGAAAATAAATATTTTAACAAAATGGCTAATTCTTACTCTTTGCTGCATTAAAAATCAGCCAAAAAAATCATTTCACTTTTAACAAACGTTAACATGGCGCTTTTAATTCAACGTTAAGATATGGAACTACTTTCTCTCTGCCGTTACCAAAGTAACTGGGCGCATGCCACTTAGTGCGCCGTTTAAATATATGCAGGCCGGAGCAGTGTCATTTTGCAAAAGTTGACTTCAAAAGTGCTAATTTTATCGTGAACAGCCTTTGGGTATTTCAGTGCTGAGCGTTCGCTATTGGCTCAGATTCCTGCAGGACATATCGTTTGAACGGAGGTCCAATGACACCCGAGAAACTATCCAAAATATTACATGACGTATAGCTTGGTACTGGATTATCACAAGAACTGATCGGGTCTCTAGTCATTAGGACTTAGGAATTGCTGAGTTTTATATAAGGTGGGAGGCTATGTTTACAAAAGTGCGAGATAGGAGAGGGAAGGGAACCAAGCTAAGCTCTCAGAAATACTCAGTTTCCGCTTTCTAGAATATGATTTAACAAATATTATTGTACAATAAAATTGAGCGTTTATATGTAAAATAATACGGCCGCACTTAGTAACACTTTTGCATGATTCTGTTTCCGCTCTGAAGGAAATATTTTCTTGAAACAACTATCTATATTTTGTTTCAATTATGAGAAGTAGACATTTAATTACTGGGCTTCTGGATTTCTGCCAGGTGTAGGATTTCTTGCCAGAAATCCAGTGGATGATTACAAAGGCCGCAAAAACCTGTGATCTGAAGTAAACATTTAGTCAAGTGACATATATATTTCACGGCGACGAAGGCGTGTCCACTGTGCTTGAAAAGGAAAACAGTACCCACGTGTGATAAGTGTGCCATGAGCTATACGTTGGAGTGTGCAGCAATGAGAGAGTTCCTCCTACTTGGAATATACTTGGGCGGGAAAAGCTCAGGCGGGGTCTATTTTTGCGCCCACCCTGGGATTATGTAAACGCAGGGATATTTGGCACGGCAGTGGCATCCGTGTCAAGCTCGTCCAAGCACATTCTGGTCTGCTGCCTGACGTAACCATGCGAACCAGGCGGTATTGTCGTCTGAGCTTCCGCAACTCAGGTGTTAACAGTTCGGGAATACAGAGAGTCTGTAATTTTTTTAATATTATGGTGAGAAGAAATTTGCGCATTTACAAACCTTTTTTAAATACAAACTGAGCGAAGTAGCGTAGTGGTGAAACTCCCGACTCGTGTTCGGGAGGACCTGGGTTCGAATTCCAGTCCGGCAATCCAGATTTCGAGATTGCATGGTTTCCCGAAATCACTCAAGGCAAATTCTGGGGTGATTACTTATTACAGGCCATGTCCAACTCCTTTCCCGTTTCTGCTTCTCTAAGTTCTTTACAAAACATTAAGCCCTACCTGTCCAACTGACTTTCAAAATACAATAATATCTCTTGTAAAGTTTCTTCTTTGGAACATTACAGGAACCATATTTATAAAACATCCAGAAAAATGTCTCTTCTCATAAAAAAATGACGTTACTTCGCGAAGTCAAAGTTTAAATTTGCCAACTGTTGCGTACTTTTAGAAGTATTTCACTCAAAATAAGTGCATGTGTTTACGCAAAGAGTATTGAATATTACTTATTGAATTTGGAGGGAAGAAGGTGAAATGTTTCCTTTTCAAGAGTAGAAAATTTCAATGTCTTCACTCCAAATTAGAATCACTGGAAAACCACTGATTCGCCGTGACATTCAACAACTCGAATAAGTGAAAATGGCTCCACTTAGAATCACTGGAAAACCACTGATTCGCAGTGACATTCAACAACTCGAATAAGTGAAAATGGCTCCACTTAGAATCACTGGAAAACCACTGATTCGCAGTGACATTCAACAACTCGAATAAGTGAAAATGGCTCCACTTAGAATCAATTGAAAACCACTGGTTGTTGGCGTGAAACAATTTCACTTATTCAACTGCAGCGACGAATTAAAAATAGTTTTTATCAAATTTAGCCAAATAATTACGATAAATAAACATATTTATGATAGTTTACTACTTAAAGTAAAAAATTTCCTCTGGTGGCAGGGATTGAGCACACACACCCTCTCCACTTCACTCTTAGAGCCCTTTTATGCATCCGATTTGTGTCGTACAACAGCATACGAAAGTCGTGCGTTTTATAAATACCAAATTCAACAGCAAATGTCGTCCGATTTCCCATTGTCCGTTTTCAGTATTACCAACACTATCCACTGCACGGAATTATGTCATTCGTATAGATGGATCCGTGCGTGATGTATGCCTATCATCGCATTGTGAGAAAAAGGAGGCAAAGAAAAGAAGATGGGATGTGCATCCAATAAATTGTGCTCGATATGTAGACGGTGCATTTCGTAACTTGTGTGGTTTATTGAGAGAGGACAAAGAGAAATTCTTTAATTACATTAGAATGTCCGTTACATCGTTTGATGAGATAGTAGTGAAATGTCAAAGTGCTAGTAAAGAGATACAAGGTCTAGTGCAATGCATAGAGCTTTCAACATAATAAATGTTAGCATATACTCTGAGGTAAGGAAAAAAAATCATAAGGTCTCAGTTAAATTATTTATTTGCATTAAGTGTTTCAAAAGGGACACTAATATGTAAATAAATATTACTGTGGTGGTCCTTATGCATTTCTACAATAACCGACAAAGATACTGCAATGTCTTTAAAGAAAGTCATGTTCAATAGAACTTTTTGGAGAGTTGTCAGGCAATTCAGAGGAATAACTTTCATTCGATCCCTTTGAATAATCGTCTGGTGTACGTGATTGCGCAGGGGACCTCGAAACAACGATATCTGCTATTATTTCCTTGACATTTCGTTCATCGCGGATATTTTGCAGTTGAATTTGATTACGGAAAACAAGTTTTGGATGGACCAGTTTCAGTATTGAATGGACCTTGAATTGGACTGTAGTAAGGCGGAAATTTTATGTTTGGACCATTAGCGTCCGTCTGTGGAAGATTGTCAGTAGAGTTTTGTTGACTTTACAGCTGAATATAGGTATTAAACATGTTTTGTCGACCGATGATATGTTGAGAAGGAATGGGTAGTTGGTAGTTGTTCACAGAAGGGTACATTATTTCGCATGGATCAAACTGTGCTGAGGGCAGAGGAATTTGTGGTGTTTGGAAGCAATGAGATAAGGAATATGCTGGAGTTGCTTTTTCCGCGTATTCCATTGCCACTCTAATTACGTCCATTCGGAACTGCATTTTAAGGGATATGGGAAGAGGTTGTACAATCGGATGTAACGAGTTAAAGAATTCAGTGTCATCAGTTCGAGGCTTCTGTGTTACTGCTTTTTTTTTTATTGTTGAAAAGTATCTAGGTAATTTTCGATCTTCTGTTATACTCTTTTTTTACTTCGTCTATGATATACATTTGGATCTTCCTGTCTAGGGCGTATGTTGCAATCTTGGAGTTTTTTTTCTAGGGCTCCATTGTCAACATTGCCTCGTACAGGTTTTTCGGTTGCGTTACCTACGAGTCCATATTCGTCCATAAAAGAGGCAGATGGACGTGGAGTAGTTGTTGAATTCAAGAATTCCATGTGTTTTGCATACACGGACGTTTTGACATTTTCCCTTGCTGGGCCGGTCTTAGTTTGCAAGTATCGTTTGTAGCGAACACACGCATCCCGAATGTACCTCCACTTATCTTGCAGTTCCTTTACCTGAAACAAAAGTCAGAATCACAACATAAAAATATGTGTGTGTGCACGCGCATTTGCTCGTGTGTGTGCGTGCGCATGTGATAATGCCAATAAATGTGTTTTCATCTATAACAATACTTTTTGTTTACAGGTACCTGGTATCCGAATGTACTTATTCTGATTTGCACTACGCAATTAGGATTGGAGTAACAACTGCAAGCAGGATTGTCCCAAACATATGTTGTGTTCTGTGAATTGCTATAAAAGTATAGTCTTCCCCCAATTTAGTAAGGAGTTTTGGCACGAGGTTGCTGAAGGTGTCAAGAAGAGGACACATTTTCCTCATTGTTTGGGAGCCGTGGACGGGAATCACTTGCGTATCATTAACCCAGAACATTCAAGGTCGCTTTACCACAATTTGAAACACTTCTTCTCGGTAGTGTAACTGGCAGTAGCAGACAGCAACTACAGGTTTCTCTATGTTGATGTCGGTTCAAAAGGAAAGGCTGTAGGCCAAACAATACTCTATGATACCACCTTTGGCAAAGCGTTAGCAGATGGATCCTTGGACATTCCACCGCCAGATACAGATATACAGTGTCGCCTTAATTGAGGGGCCACTACCTTATGTTTTTGTGGGTGATGAAGCGTTTAGTATTTCTGTTAACTTGCTGTGGCCCTACCCACGGCCATGGACACACTTAACAAAAAAACAGAAAATATTCAATTATCGATTGTCTACTGCTCGCTCATACGATAAATGTGTCTTTGGTATTCTTACCAATATGGCGTATTTTTCATCGTCCTATAAACCTGGACCATGATAACAGTGTTTCTGTTATAAAGGCTGCATTTTCATTGTACAACTTTGATCAAGATAGGGGCGGTTTTAAATTCAATCATACACTTGAGTATGTCGGGTTGTACAACGTTTGCGAGGAAAAAAAAAGTACCATCACAGCACGAGGGCAGAAAAATGAGTATGCATACAGGGATGAGTTTTCCACGTACTTCCCCAGCCGTCAAGGGTCTGTGCCATGGCAAGACAGCAGGATATAAGCACTCCTTTTAGAGAGGTATACTTTGCGAGTAATCTAACCTAAAACCCTGTTGTGTTGAGTGTAGGACACTGTCTATATGAATGACTATTACGTACTCGTATACATAGTACTATGTGTATTATCGTCTATACGTATAATTTGTGTGTGTCCGCTATATGTAGTATAGCTTGCAACAATGTGGTTAGTTAATCAAACAATGGTTTTTGGTAGTTAACACAAATTACTGCATATGTGTAGGTACATTTGTGAACCTACTGGTACTATACATTTTCATTTATATTATAGCTATAAGCAAGCCCACGATGACATTGTTTAATAAATTTGTTTAGGTCTAACACAAATCTTTCGCCCTTGTTGTGTTTATAATGTTACATTACTACGTTTAATTTTGTACACTCAATTTCGTATTTCACACTCAATACGAGTCATTTCATTAACGTTTCACAGTTAATAAGTAAATAAAACGATAAAACTGTTATTTTTTTACCAATACCAGGATGTGTTTTTTCCCTCGCTTTTATCATTCATTATACGCAGGGGTGTACACATGACGGGAGGGGGGAGGGGGTATAATTGTGACGACACAACACAATTAGGATTTATATACAAATTAGCATTATATACACGAAACAATGAGCATTTATTCGTAATGCAATGTTCTCTCATCCTGTGCACCTAGTCCGTGTCCGAATTGGCAGATTTTGTAGACAAACTGCTCACGTGACCCGATTTTGTATACAATAATGACGACGTATTTGGTAATATTAACATAGTTTTAAAACACATAACTGTTCGTAATACTCACAAGGCACGTTATAAATAACAAGTAGGTGTTGTGCAAAAATAATTTTCTTACAGTTTCATAATGCGGCATTTGCCATTTTCGAATTTAATAACATTCAGAGCATTCCAGAAATGACTGTAGAATATTTACGTTAGTTCTAAGCCATGGTAATATTTAAATTAACATATGATTGTTTGTAATTGTTAATGTAACATTGTGTTGCACGAGTGTGACACAAGTGACTGTCGCAACGAATTGATACCTACCAAATCACAAATTTACAAAATAACGAATTTGTCATTTCGGACACGGCCCTGGTTAGTTTACCCAATACATATTACATTATACTTGCATTCTACTTACAGAAAAATGCTTTGTCCTTTGCTTCTAGTTGTTCGAAGTCTTTTTNTAATTGTTAATGTAACATTGTGTTGCACGAGTGTGACACAAGTGACTGTCGCAACGAATTGATACCTACCAAATCACGAATTTACAAAATAACGAATTTGTCATTTCGGACACGGCCCTGGTTAGTTTACCCAATACATATTACATTATACTTGCATTCTACTTACAGAAAAATGCTTTGTCCTTTGCTTCTAGTTGTTCGAAGTCTTTTTAACTGGGAACGCACTTTGATCCACTGCGTTTTTCGTAGGTTTCAATTTTTGTAATCATCCGAAGCGGTGTTACATATTGATTGTCTTGCTTGTAGCACATCTATAAACTCTTCTGTGTTGAAGAAGTCGATGTTTTAAATGTCACAGACGAAATGGGTTCACAGACAAGCACGTGTTAAAACAGCAACAATGGAATCACACAGCAAACACGCGTCTACAACGAATCACGCCATTCTGGGTGAGATGAGGCAACACAACAGTAGACACGGTTGACAGCATTGTTCACTACAGTACGGACGACTCGCCAATTCGTCCGTTTGCATAAAACGATCAATTGTACGTTATGTACTTAGATAAGTCGTACGTTTATAGCAGTCATGCGTTTCCTGGGAGAGGACGAAATGACGTACAAAGCGGACGACTAAGAAAATCGTACGTTTTCAAATCGCGACCCTCCGTCTACAAGTCGGTCGCTATGGAGACACAGNGACGAAATGACGTACAAAGCGGACGACTAAGAAAATCGTACGTTTTCAAATCGCGACCCTCCGTCTACAAGTCGGTCACTCTGCCGCTGAGCTATGGAGACAGAANCTACAAGTCGGTCGCTATGGAGACACAGCAACTATCAAGTCGCATTGGTAACGAGGAGGAAAATACATGTCTTCATCGAAAGTGTGTAGTTTTATATTGTATGGCCTTTCTTTTCGGTTTTAGTTTTATTTGTAACGTTATGATTGTTAAAAGGAATATTACATTTTAGTGCACTCTCATCGTCACATTATATGCCGTTCAAAGGCAGGATTCACAATAGCCCGTCGCGTCTGTCCATCTCCCAGACGAGCGATTTACAACCAGTCTTCGTGAGTCTATCATCAGTCATAAGCTGCAAACTAATATTTTCCCTCCCCCCTCCCAAAACCGTTCAAAATAATCCCCCAAACCTCCAAAATTTCCTGCAGAAATGTTCCTTACCAAAAAATTTACGAGTCACTCAGTCCGAAAATAGTATGAATCCACAATGTGGCTGAATGAATAAATTTTGGGGGTGAAGGTTTGAGGGGTCACGCTTACATTCACGCTTTGTCATTCCATGCCAGCACTATCCAGCTTGTCTGAAGAATGTTCGAGTGCATTGTCCCGTCATACAACTTCATGCACAACGTTGTTTCAAGCATATATTCTACGACCTATGCCGAGTACGTTTATACTAAGTACACCTATACAAATAACACACAACAACACTTATATGCGAATTATACATGTACTAATCGCAGTATGGTAATCGCACACACGTCAATCACACCACTATTTAACTTCGTTCCCCGCCATCTTGGATTTGCACCATTAAAATACAATTTGTGCCAGCTAGAGCATGGTATCAAAGTAGTTGGACTAAGAATGCCTTAAGCCCTCTTATAAGCATAGTTGGCCACTATTGCCGAACTGTTTAACATAGTTGCCAAAGTCATAACATAGGCATCACCCCTGTTGTCAAATAGGGTGGCAGAATCAATTACGCCTTAAGCACTCTAATAATCATAGTCGGCTGCCATTTACAAACCGTTTAAGATATAGTCACCAAATTCATAACATATACAACACCCCTGATGACAAATAGAAAGGTACAGTCAACTACGCCTTAAGCCCTCGTATAAGCATAGTTGGTTACAATTTCCCAACTGTTAAAGATTTAACCAAGAAATTCATAACATGGATATAATTTTTGATGTCGAATAGGGTGATAGAGTCAATTACGCCTTAAGCCATCGTACAAGCGTAGTCGGTCGCCATTTCCCATCCGTCGAAGCTACAGTCACCAAACTCATATCACACGCTTTGATCCCGACATCGAACAGGTGGTAGAGTCAAATAGGCGTCTCTTGTAAGCATAGTTGACAACTATTTCCCATCTGCTGAAGCCATAGTCACAACATTTAAATCATATGCAATGCTCCTAACATAGAACAGGGCATCGGGGTCAATTATGCATTATTCCCACTCATAAACATAGATGCCTGTCATTTCCTATCCGCAAAAGCCACGACCGTCTAATTCATATCACTGGTATCATTTCTGGATGCAATCAATGCGATAAGGAAAATTAGTACCCTAAGCCCTGTTATAGGCATAGTAAGATGTCATTTTTGAACTATTTAAGTTCGGATAACATGTGACAGTCAGCCACACATGTAAAGACAGGAATACATACAATTGCGTTGCAAGTATGTCGTAGCTGTTAGTAGTTACTAATAATGCATGTAGGAGCACTATCACAAAATGTCGTAGAAGTCCCTTTGATGTGATAACACGTAGTACCTACTAGGGTCGGCGATTATCTGTAAATAGACCTTGCTTTTGATTATTATATATACTTACTCCATTCCAAATTGGCAGCTTGTATTACTACGCCTGCCCTCACACTAGGCATTGGTTGTGTTGGTAAACACCAATCCACGCGTCATGAGCAGTCGGTTGTCAGAATTACGCCTCATTTACGTTCATAAAAACAACGATTATGACTTTTCTAAGGCGCACATAAGGTGATTTTCCCGTGTTCCTTTGTGGCTCCGACCAGCACGGAGGACTGGCTGAAAGAGCGGCAGCCGTGTTCAGACGCAGTAGAGCACTGAGGCGGTGCGCGCGAGGCTTAAAACCCTGCCAAATAATTATCCCTGGCAACAAAATTGAGCTCCAACCAAGTAATAGTGTATCGTTAACAAAAATAGCATCAATTTTGAGTTAAAAATTCTTTATATTTAAAGCATTGATTAAAAAAAATATTCGTCAAAATGAATGAAAATTTGGTGAGTGCTGATATCACGAGAGCACGGCCTCGCGCAGCGCCAATTGGCCCACACTGTGTACACGCCTGACATTGATGTTCTTTGTGTGTTCTCTGGTACTTACCTGATCACTAAACGTTTCCACACAAGTGTACATGAGTACGCACTGCGTGCTGTCCATTCTTGCCCTGTCGTGGCTTTTGTAAAAATGTCACGGCAATTATTTGCATTTCATGACACTGAATTTTTGTTTCTCTCTTCAACATGAGAACAAAAGAGATATAGTTGCTGTGATGCTCAGATTCTGTTTTATAATATGCGATGTTTCTTATTAGCGTACACGAAACTCATTAAAAAAAAAAATGTTATTGCTGGTCGCCTTCGGGCGCAGACGTTTTCCTATTTGTCTGGGTCAGTGAGAATTTTGGTACCCTATTGGCGAAAGGAAAATTCGCGGTTTCTAAATTTCAGTGATCTTATTGATTAACTTCACAAACGTTTGCATAGTCAAGCATGTCAGTTGCTCATTGAGAATTTAAAACTACAGTAGGAGCAAAGAATAATTACGAATACAGAAGTTAAACCGCTCGGCTCTCAAGACCCAAATCTCTCACTCACTGTCCACTCAAACCGCCACTTATACCGCAGACTCCACCAGCACACGGGGCCACGGTGTTGTAGTGGTCAGATTACTCGCCTTCCACCAAGGCGAACCGGGTTCAATCCCCCCGCCGGGCCTCTCCCGGATCGTCGCAAGTGGGAATCGTGCCAGACGATAAAAAAAAAGAAAGAAGGGGGAGGGGAGAATGAGAGAGAATGTAAATAGATAACCCAATGTATTTGCGTCGTTTTAAGTATGTTAGTTATGTAATTTTAGTGCGTAAGCAACCCCTTCCCCAAGGGTTAATCTTTCGGGGTAAAATACTTTCGAAGAAAATCGTTGAAAGGATAAACCCACCGTAAGCCGGAGATATGTGCTTGCCTTCGCAGTGTGTTGGCGCGTCAGGCGTAGACAAAACATCATAACTCGCTCAAGGCATGTGGGCACTAAACGTGGAAGGAAAAGGACGGGGAAACTACATGTGGTCCCAGGGGGCGGAGGTGGAGTGGCATGAGACCCTCCCCCCACCCCCCTCCAACCGCATTACCGAGGCTGCAGTGGGCGCCTTGACCCGGGCGGGTGCCTCCACGTCACGTCACCGGGCCTCCGCGGAGACAGTGCCAACTTCATCTTCCCCTTCTCTCCCTCTCTCTTCATTCCCACTATCGCCATCCAGCATAAGTGGAGACCTGCAAAATTCCCGTTATTTTGTGGCTGCAAACTGAACTCCAAGATAGTGTATGGTCGTTTGACTTCTGCCATTCGTCGACAACGTGTGTGACACGACCCAAGGACGCTTTCAGTCAATAATAAAGGCTCAGTGATTGAGCAGCCAATCACCAGTGAAGCAGCTATACAGGTAAATAACGCAAACGCAGTATAGTTGCCTGTAATCAGTGACATCACAAATTGCGGTCAAGTAGATATAGGACAGTGAAGTCTAGTATGTTACTAAATAATAACTGGGGACACCCGAATTTCGCAAAGAGATTTAACGATCAGTTGTGTTTCATAACACTTTAGCTCAGGTCCACTTTCGTGATTTGAATGGTTTCCGTGTTGAGCTTCTTTAGGTGTCTGCCCGCGAATCAAAGACGCACAGTATTGAAGTTACCTATTTCCTGATTGGCCAGTTAGGTAGAAGTAGATCTTCTCACAAAGACAAAATGACAAGCAAAAGAAAACAGTTGGCATACCCCTGGGGTATTAAAATCTAGCATGTGCGGAAATCGTTTTACGAAATTCGGGTGTTCTTATAATAACGCGAATTTTACGTCTCTAAACATAAGTTATAGCCAGGGCCAGCTGTTTTTCGCGAAAATATTTATGCGCAGGCTTGACTTGAATAACCTACGTGCAAATTTGCACTTTTTCTTTGTCTATTGGTCGCGTTACTTTGTGAGAAGACATTTTCTCCTTGATTATGCTAATCATAAATAAGTTACCACAACACTGAACGTTTCTGATTCGCTAACAGACTCCTAAGTCACGTGACAGGTAAATTCAGCCAATCATCACAATATAAAAATGACAAGGAATGTGTCAGCTTAGCCCATTCATTCACAGTGTCTTCTACCTGGGACATTGCATATGAAATGGCTTGAATGGTCTGCACTTTACACAGCAGACCATACAGTCCAATGAGAACGGTTCCCTACGTGCGGAAGACAATGTTCGCTGCTGAAACTGTGTCCCATAGCGTCATAAACCACTGCTGCCAGTATCATAAAGCACAGATACATTTCTATTTTTCTATTGCAAGACAAAGAGTCGTTTGGTTATAAGTACAGTTCCGAACAAAAGATTTGTTTGTTGCAACGCCCAAAATTATATATTAATTTTTGACTGAAAGGGCTGGGCACTTCACGAATACAAAATTCCTTATTCGGGACTCCTATAAAAATAAATTAATACAGGTCTGAATTGGTTAAAAAAACACATTGACTGGCATGCTTCTAGTTAATTTGGCAGCACTATTGGATAAGTATATATGTAGGGCCTACTTTAACGTCGTATTAAATGTACGGTTTTTTAATTTGTGGACACTATATTTATTGCATTATGTTTCTGAATTTCTATGTACATTCATTAAAGTAAGAAATAGCGTAAAAAGGAACGTACTTACTTTCGTAAAATGCTCACAATTTCACTTGACCGACCCATGAATAAAATTTTTAGACTCATAACAACGTCACACTATACTGTAGGTAAGTACACTACGACGAAATAGCATGGCGGCTCTTTTGATGTGGACGTACGCATTTTCTGGCTACGCGAGGCTCTCGGGCTTTATGTCTGATTGGCTCCTGCGTGCTGCGAAAGTTTCCCTATTGGCTGGATTGTCAGCTGGCGAGTTCAGGCGTTGGCTGGCAAGCGGCGTTCCAACATTTTGCTGACGTGTGTGGCTGGATTTCACGTATACCTAGAGACCCGAAACATTCGCGGATTCATTTCGGGGCATGCTATAACTCATAAACGTGTACGTATGAGTAGGGCCAGTGACTTTTCGCGTAAAAATCGAACCACACGGTAAACTTAAATACTATAGACACACCTCAGCTGTCGTTATGTCTCCATTGGCTGCTGGTGCCGTGTCCATCTTTGACCAAGCCACCCAGGACTAAGTAACTCCGACACTGAACCTTCGTGATTCGTGCGCAAACGGTTAATACGGGCCCGAACATTTTTTAACCAATCAAAGAAGCTGGACGACCCTTCAGTGCTTTGGACTGTATCTTGTCTCAAAATCTTTTTGTGAAATATCACTGCCCCTACGTATGTGTTACTGATCCACGCGTTATTTTACACCTCCTTGAGATCTCTGTGCTAATAACAAACTTACAACAAAATTAATGCCCAATCACGCCATCCACTCTAACAGAAAGCAACCATTGAGAAGTTGATATCTGGTTGTTTGAACATAAGACTGTGAATTCTAACCTACATGTTACTGAATTGGCAAAATTTTCAGGTCACTACATATACCTATAAGCGGTGGTTTAACTTAAGTATTTTTAAGTATTCCGTGCTTGGAATATAGAATCAAGGGAAAGCCTCTGAGTAAAGGATGATCTTCATAATGTAATAATGAAGACTGACACGGGAGGTAATCATGCTTGATAGCTGGATTGACGACACACAATTTTCAATTTGCGCCTCCTACGCTATCCTGTAGTGAGCAACCCGAACAGCAGCACTGAAAGTTTTCCTGTAGATGCAATATTTGCTTCACTTCTTTCCATCCCTTTCCTAACGCGTATCGGTCCAAAACAGAATCATTCAAGTTGCTCTCTCGCAACATCAATAGAAAAAAACTATATTGTTCGGTATTACTGTTGTCTTTCAACATTCGTCAAGGGGTTTGCAGTTCAAATATAATGACCACATTATTTTTCAAAGTAACTCATCACCAGCGCCCCTTCGCCCGAGCCAACTAGATCCTCTCCATGCACTTACTAATAAACTAATGTATAAGGTATTTTCACCCAAAAGAGCGCATACTAGGAAAAATACCTCGTGGAAATTCGCCCTTACAAATGATTTTTTGTCGAACATAAAATTATTTTGTTTTGGCACGGACTGTTAGTGATGAAAATACTTTGGCAAGGTGAATTTACGCAAATTAATTTATATCATCCAGATATTTTTTCACGCGACATATAGCCATGTAGTACGTAACAAATGAGCAAAACACAAAATTCAATTAAAATACCCGGCTACTATCGCGTGACGAAGCTGAGTTTCTATGTATGCTTTAGTGTTTGCGAAAGCTCCACGCATAATAAGGTGAAGCTATAGCAGTGGATCGCCAAATTGATAAATTTAACGTAGTACAAAGCAGTAAACTCTGACTGGAAGGAGTGAAAACTAACCCGCTGGAATGATTAATATTCACCTAAGAATTTAGGATTTTATTCATTAAACATGAACTTTTGCTAATTTAAAGCGAGTATCTTTTCACCAAGCGCAGTGTTTCACTGTGCATTCATTATCTGATCAATCAGTTAGTAGACACTTATTAACTAAGTTTCCAGTGATAGCATGTCACTGATTAATAACACTAAGATTGCAGAATCTAAAAGCCTAGTAGATATGGCTGCATCCACTGCACCGCGACTTCCATTGGTTTGTCACGATTGAAAAAGTAAGAGCCATGGAGTCACCCTTGTCGTGTGTTTGGTGTTCTGCAAAATGAATTAACTCCTTCCGTCGCGTGCTTGTGTGTAGTGGTCCGCAACAAATAAAACAAATGAAGTTTAGAATTTTAAACAAGTTAATAGTGTGAGGATTTATATTTCATCAGT
Source organism: Clitarchus hookeri (assembly GCA_002778355.1). NCBI lineage: Eukaryota > Metazoa > Arthropoda > Insecta > Phasmatodea > Phasmatidae > Clitarchus > Clitarchus hookeri. The sequence continues at coordinate 61,188 of NQII01009228.1, read as the reverse complement.
GGTAGGGCCGTATCTTCCCACGAGCGCTCTTTCACTGGTAAATTCCTCTGCCAGCATTCGCAGAAAAACCGAGTTCCAGGTACTAGAAATTCAATGCGAGAGTTGTAATTCAACCACGCATTATTCGGTATACGATCTCCTCCTGAAGTAGAGCCGTAAATCCAGGCTTTAACGACTCATGATCGCCTACCTCCACTCCACGCCCTTAGTAGTATACGAGTATTTATAAAGACTTTAATATTAGATGTTTTAATGTGAATTTTTCTTCCTTTGTCATTCGTATAAAAATTTGCTTACTTTTGTATGATCATCTATTCAGTTACATTTCCAAACTTATATTTTAATTAATTGTATTTTGCCAAGCGATTATATATATATATATATATATATATATGGCAGGACACATATTATAACTACAGAATGGGTGGATTGGCCAAATACCCAGAACGCCCGGAAGGAGGGGGGTGAGGCGCAAGGCGTAATAAAACGAGCTCTATTTAATTTTATGTAAATAATTTTCGTTGCATGAAATAAAATTTATTTATGTTCAAATGTTTGTGTTTACTCAAATACCTTAATGTTGATTTGGTGACTGAGTGTAAGAATAGCCTTAATTTGCAAGTTGAATTGTTTTACGAAGTTAAGTGGTGCGGAGTTCTGGAAGAGTGCTGCTAAAAACAGAATGACGTCAGTCGCGTAGGCCTGGGCCTGATGTGTGGTAAAATTAAAGGAAATGTTAAACTTGAAATAATACATTGCAGTTCTAAGTACAAAACGCAGTTGAGTTGAAAATAATGCACACTGCCTTAATTTTATCGCCGGATTAATAAATGTTATCTTATCTAATGTTTTTATGCATTGTGTGAAAATTTAAATATAACAGCTAACAGGATTGGGCGTAAACTTGTTCGAAATCATGGTCAAAGGCATGATGGATTAAAACGTTTATTAAAAAACTTATAGTGATTATGCACTCATTAGGCTAAATTTGTGTATAAAACAATAGGTAATACTTATAAAATAGGCTTTAAAACCAAAATGTAAATAAAATATTTATTATAACCAGAATACATACACAAGAAATAAAACACTTGGAACACTAGAAAAATACAAAATTAACGGAAAGAAAAAATTAAAACCAAACAAAAAGAAATAAACCTAAATATTCCTCAAAGATAACCATACTTGGTAAGTGTATGGTGTTTAAAAATAATTACAAATTTATGGATATTTATTTTTCCCGTTATCAGTTTTCATTGTGCTTCGTACCAATTCTCTTTGCGCTCCCCATCAATTTTCCTTGCCCTATCATCAGCAAATTAGTGATGCCCATTCATCCAAGTCCTGTGATACGATAGGGGCAATTATTCTAATCAACTATTAAATCTCCACTGAGGAACCAGATACTGAAATTTATCCGCTACTGCCTTTATACAATTAGTTTAGCCTCTGAATGAGCCGTATTAATTAAATTTTAATTTGCAATACGGTAAGTATGATAATCAACTTTGCTCATTATACAAAAATCATTGTTTCTGGTTCATAAAATGTTAGTTAAAAAATTGCTGGTAAAGTAAAAAAAAAAAAATGTTTCATTTATAATGAAATAATGTCTCGTCAGAAATGCGTTCACTGAATAGAAAACGCATTTTATATTTAGAAAAATATACGTAACTATTAAAGGTTTCGTTATCAACATAAATTTTCTGCTACAGATTAAACCACTATTTTGAATATTTATATAGGTGGGAAATCTGCACTTGTCATCTGATTGCAGATAGTTGCACAATATACTAAAAACAGTTTAATAACTGTGCTTTTAACAACTTGTAATGCTTCAGCACCCTCTCGCAGATATTGCGGTTTATTTAATTCAACAGGCGCTGATTGACTAACTGCGTTCCAACATTGCTGGCCAGTGGCGCCATTTTGCTGGCGTGTGCGGCTGTAGTTCGCAGTAAAGGCAGCCGTTCCAAGAAACAGTCATTTGACTGCGGTAGCAGTCAGTGAGAAATTTAACAGCAGTTTTATGAATACGCGATTTTAAATTCTACACTGCAGGACGCTGAAAATAAATTATTTGTGTCTGGCGATAAAACAGTCTTTAAAAATAGGAGACGTTTCAGCACGGTGACAATCAGAGCACTTGAATTTTGCCATTGTCGAGGTAGTATGTGTCTCGGAGGAGCTGTTTGTCTGAAGGGGTGGCTTATCTAGTCTCTCGCTGCCTCTCTCCAGGGGCTGAGCTAGAGGGCGGGAGTAAATTAGCTGTCGATTAACTCGCTCCGTGAGGCGGGTGCGTGCCAATCCCACGCATTGCGTGGCCGTCTCTGCGCACAGGGGCACGCCCGACATCCTGCAGAGAGAGCGGGGGAAAAACCGCACTCACCGGGACGAGGAGTAATGGCTGATATGAGTTGTTTACTGTCAAATAAGTACTTCTGAAATCAACCTTTGCAAAACAAAATCACTGCTAGTTAAATGCGTATATGTTACATTACACACTGATATACAGGCTCTCAGTTAAGTTGGCAGCGAATTGGGTAAAATAGTTCGAATTCTTCACGCTGAATTGCGAGTGTTTTATTTATACATTTAGCCAATCAAGTCATTGGTTTTTTGCTGTATAGACATTTGAGCACTAATTGGCATATTAGTGACACATGTAACAATATCTCATGTTCACTTGTATGGTGCATTAATAGTCATTACGCCCATGGTACTGGTAATATTACACGTGGTGAGAGGGTACAAATTAAGGAGAAAGGAGATCTTAAGTGGGCCTTTCAAAAGTGCTCAAATAATCGCGTATAACCTGTCCCCGGCATTTGTGAAAGATCGTGAACTGTGGCCGGTGCCGTATATAAATACAGCCGCAGCTGGAGGACCTGCAGTCTTTGTGGTAGCCACGTGGCCTGAACTACGGTGGGATGGTATGAATGTGTGATGCGTACTTTATACCAAATATTGGAACTGTCAAACATAGACATATAATTTGTAAAGTAAATCTATAAGTTTTGATACACAATTTATTGGGACCGATTTTAGTTATTCGGTTGCATTAATTTCTTTGAGGCGCTAGACCTTTATGTAAATACTAATAGTAAATATTATGTGATAGCCATTTATTGTGATATATTAAGTAAAAAGTATTTTCTTTATAAGGTGTGTAAATAAATCTGTAAAATATTTGTAACAGTTTTATTTAATTAAGACCTCCATTCCTTATAGAACCTGGCTTTGCCCACTTACTGTGAGAAATTGTACTATAACTTTATAGGCTATTCACGGTGAAGTGAGCACTTTTTATGGTGCTACTAAATTTTTCCTTTCCGGATATTTCTATCTTCTGACCACTTTTTAATACGAACATTGCCATGTGACTAATAAGCCCAGTGTATAGTTTTCAACACTCTTAAAAGTTAACTTCTGAGGATGCAGTTAAATACATTTATTAGTGATGAACGCATGTTTGAAGGGCCTTAAAAAGTGCTCTATTTACCGTGAATAACCTATACCTAATTACTCCCTAGTTTTAGCATGTACATAAAATTGACGTGCCTCTCAACGTATTAACTAGTACCAAAACGCAGATCTAAGATTAACGTCCCATCACGTGCGCAACAAGTGCCTCACAACTTGCTCGTGATTGGTTGCATTGTGTTCCGATCACCCCGGCTCCACTGTCATAAAAAAATCCGAAAAATTACGGGAAAGCNGGAAAGTATTGGTAAAAAATAACATCGAAAACACTTCATAAAATTACGGACACTATATTTTCTTCGGTAACGAACTTTCCGTGGATTTACGGAATATCTCCGTGAATTTGTTAGTTAGGATGTTTCAGCATTTTCTGTTTAAAACGAAAGATAAAACGAGTATGTATATATATAATGAACAAGGTGTTTTACAGTATATAAAATAAAATAAAAATGTTTGGTAATGGAGCAGAGTTAGAACACGAATCAAAAATAAGTCAGAGACTTAGAAAATTTGCTAACTCGCTCTCGTAATAGTTGTACGTACAGGATGTTCACGGTTAATAAGGCTCTTTTGAAATCAACCGTTTAAAAATGTCATTGTGCCTACCTGCACTACTGATAGGCACGCGTCCAGCAAAGTTGGCAACGGCGGAGGGAAATTAGTTCCATTCATATACGTTGAATAAAGAGTGTTAGGCGAACATTTGTGAATACTGAAATTATTTCGTTTTCTTTATGTTCTACATAACAGTAAGAATTGGCCAATTTGTGAATTACTTGTGTCTGTAATAAATTCACAGTTTCGCTTGACTGGCGCTAGAATGAAGTGATCAGACCCATGAAAATGTTAATTTTACATGTCGTGAAATAAGACACAGTTTGCTCACAAATAGATCTTAAGCAGGGCTTCCAAATGTACTCGATTTACCGTGATCAGCCTATGTAAACATGTTATTTGTAATGCCGTAACCCACATTACCTTTTCCAGTTTCTTGTAGTGTTTCAGTGTTTGAACGGCTGCTAGTTGCTACAGTTTTTTATGTTTGAAGCTCCCACCTACAGTAAGCTATTTGTTGCGTCTGAAGCGCGAGAGCGATAAAGGCGACTCTGCCACACGCATCAAGTGTTTTGCTACCATGATCGCTACTAAGCGTAAGGCAGTGGGTGCAGTGTTCTCGGTGCGCTGCGTGTATCTATGGTACTTTTAGCAGTGAACCTATCATTTTATTGGTGGAAAGTCTGTAGCAAGGTTCAATTCAATACAAGGTTGTTGATTACTTAAGTGTGTATCTGAAGCGTGTATTTTCCAATACAGTGCTTTGGAAAGGCCGTGTTAGCTGTGTTGTTGTGCTCTAAAATGGCAACTCAACATGCCTCGTCTGAAGTGCGTGTACTTTTCGTAGATCAGCACATTGGAAGGAAACGTTAAATAGTTTCGTAGAATGACGTGCATTTCAAACACTCCANGTACTTTTCGTAGATCAGCACATTGGAAGGAAACGTTAAATAGTTTCGTAGAATGACGTGCATTTCAAACACTCCAGGTAGGTGGGAACCTTAAGTGGCAGGAATATCCTAATATCCTAACTGTCGTAGGAACGATAATTGTTCGTTTACGATAACCGGAGTTGTAGGGAATACAGAGATGTTCCATATTTTGTTTTTACATGAGCTCATGTCTGTGTTCCATTATTACGAGGCGATATTTCCTCTATATGTACTGTACATTTCAGTAAAAGTTTCCGTCAAGTTATGGGAATTTTCCACAGTTTCCTCGCTGGCTATTGGTTCTTGCTCCGTGCAGAACAAGTAAACCTTGCAACATTTCGCCATCCACGTAAACTACGACTACTTGAGTTTATTCTGGAAAAGTGCGTGTTTGAACGTAGAAGCGCAACACGCAGTTTGTAAAAATAACATAATGGCTACTTCCAACAAGTTGCTGTCTCTTCAGTGAATCCGACGTCTGTGACATTCCTGAATAAAAGAGGAAAATTTTGTAATTTTGTGTAATTTTATCCGGTTCTTTTTTATGTTGAAGTATGAAGTCGAATTACTGCATGTATAATGCGTATAAGATCACATTTCTGAGACTTATNGTTCTTTTTTATGTTGAAGTATGAAGTCGAATTACTGCATGTATAATGCGTATAAGATCACATTTCTGAGACTTATAATCTTTTTTATGTCCTACGCTACCAGTAAAATTACCTGATCCCTGTGTAATATGAATAAAGATTCCAAAGTAATGAATGTGTAACGAAGACGAGTAGCCATAATTATCCCAGTGAGTAAATTAAATTATGTTTTATGTCAATCAAACCATAGAACTTGAGAAATATCAGCATGGCATTTCTTACTACAAGTGAATGCGTTATTATTAAACATTGCCTCGTTACTTAAACCAAACCCGTGCCGATTAATCTAAAAAGGTTCCTGACAAATGTTTATGTAATAAATGAGTATAATATCTTATAGGCGTAGTCGTATTCTCAAGAGTATAACATTCAAACGATTTTGCTATAAGCATGTCATGCTAGGCATGCAATGCTGTGTCCTATGGAAAGTGGGGAAAGTGCTAATAACATTTTTGATAAGATTTGAACTATTTGATGGTTTATACCACTAGCCGGTATATTTCAGCCCATGTGCACCATTTAGAAAGGTTTTAAGTTATAAGTCTCATCTTCTGAACACGCCTTTTAATGACCTACACAGTTCCAAATGAAAAGTCTATTTCTAAAACAGTAAAGGATATAGTAAAACATTACACATTCTCGTCTTTCCTTCGGCACAAAATGTTAGTAAAATGTCGGAATGAGAAAATATAGTTTTTATATAATTTTACTCCTTTCGACTTTAAAATTCCTAACAATTTATATGTTGCTTACGCTTTAGTATTAAAGTAGCCTATACTTTTTATTAAGTTCGTAGTAATTATAAAAAAATAAAATTGTGTATTACATTAAGCGTATAATATGTCCGAATGTGTGTGTATATATCNTTATTAAGTTCGTAGTAATTATAAAAAAATAAAATTGTGTATTACATTAAGCGTATAATATGTCCGAATGTGTGTGTGAATGTGTGTGTATATATAATGTATTGGTTAATAAATAATTTGAATTGGATTCTAAATTTAAATGTCTGTGTTGCTACTAAAGTAAAAACAAAATATGATTCTTGTAGTAAAAATTTTCTATACTAGGAATACGTGTATTTGTAAATATAATATGCGGCTTTTAAAATAAAGCGCAGTTGGTGGAATCAATTATATTTACGAAATATTCAATACGCAGCCCCTGCCATAAATCTAGATAATTTTTAAAAATTAAATTTTGAACATGCGTAACGCAGGACACTGCACACATATTGAAATGTTGCCTGCACTGCGGCGCAGTTGTTGCAAGACAAAGAAAGAAGCTGCATCTTTTCCAAGGAAATATTCACTAGCTGACGACACAACTGCGGATACAAGTTATCTGCGGTTTTTATCCGTCCCAGTTACAGTATCCGGGAAAAAGCGGAAGGCTTCACTAAAAGAAAGGTTTGTTTCAGTCAACAAAGCGCGTTTTATAGCATGTAATCAAAGAAATATGTAGTTCTGCTTTCCACATATGTTGTCGGCAAAAACCAATATTTGAAATTCGAAATAACTGGTTTTGTTAGTTTAAGAAAATAGAAATGTGACATGACGTAACCGCTTGATTGGGCTAGCAAAATCTGCTTGGGAACAAAATATTTGGTTTCATGAACTGCACATACTTTTCTGAGCTGAAACATGCACGAATGTTTGCGGCTGAAACAAACATTTAAGTGTAGAAGTAACAACACTTGCGCCGTTTCCAGAGAGTGTATATATCTCGTCATCTGTGCTAGGCAAGTGAAGTGTTTCTATACTCTATCCATTCCAAGGTAGCAGCCTACCTCCTGGTAGCGAATTTTATCCCGACCTGCCGCATCAGCTATCATGAGTATCACTTGATACTTGATACGTTTTTAAACTGAAAAAAAAAAGAAAAATCGAAAACATTCCAAAGCTGTAAAGTACGCATATACTTCCACGCGGACGAAGACAATTGAAGGCTCATTAAAATTTTTAATGACCAATTTTGAATCTCAATATTACAAGATATCGTCGGAATTATATTTTAAAAAGGGTGTACAAAGTTTTCTGTATGGCAAAGAAAATCATTTATTTGTGGCTGTTTTGTTTACAGCAACACAATAAAGCTTTAATTCAAATATAAAGTTACAGAAACATAGGTTTGTTAAATAGATGTTTTCTTTATTCGTTTATGTTTCGTGGCAATATTAACTTCCTCTATAACAAATTCTTTGAGCTGCTTTTGTTCACAGTAAACAAGTATCACTTCGTAGCAAATTAAACTATTTAGCGATATTAAAGGTTTTCTGTCGTACATTGTAGTTGTAGATACGGAACTGTTGCCCGTACGCAAACAGCCATTAACCAATAAGCATATTCTGCACTTACGAAACTGCAGCTGAGAAAATGCACAGTCCTTCTGCAGCCGTTTAATGTAATTCTGAAGTGCAGTGATTCCCCAAATTCTAACCTCAATTCTTCCCAAGAGGTGACATTACATTGTGGCCAACGTTACTGTCTTCAATAACCAACCTCTCGGAAGTAAATTGCAGACAATAAGACAAAGTGGTCATTTGGTGAAAGGTATTAGACTAATGCATAAAGGGCGTGGGTTAGAATCTCGGAGTCGTAGTTTTTTTGAGTAAATATAATTTTGAAAGATTTATTACGTCTTTCTCATTTACAAATTACGGTTGTTTTCAAACTACATTTTTTTTTAACAGTGTAACTGATATTGCCACAAAGACTTCTGCTGAACAATTGCAACGGCAATGCAAGGTTATCATAGTCATTACTGTATAAATCAAACAAAAACAATGTTTGTGGGAAACCTACTTTGGAGTGGTTCATTTGAAAAAAAACTTTTCCTTTGCGGTGACAAATCATGTTTTGCAGCAAAGAAGGCGTTTTTACAGTGTATTTTCTGACGTAATAATACTGTGAGCCAATTATTCAGTCAGTGACTATGACTATATCGCNGGCGTTTTTACAGTGTATTTTCTGACGTAATAATACTGTGAGCCAATTATTCAGTCAGTGACTATGACTATATCGCTGGCAATATTTAGATCTGCTGCCACCTTGAAGTGGATAAAGTATAAAATACGCCCCGCGGTATACGCTATACTCTTAACTTTTCATACTAGTCACCAAGAATCAGTGAGTTGCTACTGATTCGTGAATAATTCGAATGAACTAGTTAGCAGTGGCTTGGAATAATTAGATTCGTTTTAATAAAGCTAAATTTGCATAAGTTCGGTGAAATTCAGCTACCATAAAATCATTAAGTTGTAAGTGATTTCCAACGGAACCTAATGTACTAGTTTCTCCGCCTTCGGAACATTTGACATGTCAAGTTTACAGTGTACAGGGCTGTGCACCCTCTTATCACATTATAGCGACGTCAGTGAAAAAAATTTGTTTATAATACCTTATTAGTAGAGACCAGAAAAATTCGCGAATTCAATGACCTGCAGGCTAGACTCTCCAGTCTTATGTACAAATATGCCGATNCAGAAAAATTCGCGAATTCAATGACCTGCAGGCTAGACTCTCCAGTCTTATGTACAAATATGCCGATATCAACCGTACGTTGGTTGTCTGCTGTCACAGTAGAAGGCGGCGGTTGGGCCAGCCTTCTCCAGGAAGTGTCAAGCACCGTGTGGGCCAATGGCTGAAGTTTTATAAACACACGTGTTTTGAATTATAGCTTGTCCCGAAATGAATCCGCAAATTTTTCAGGTCTCTACTTATTAGTAAATCTGGGGGTATGACCACAGTTACTTTGACAAAAAATATAAATTGGCCCTACTATTATTNTCTCTACTTATTAGTAAATCTGGGGGTATGACCACAGTTACTTTGACAAAAAATATAAATTGGCCCTACTATTATTTATGCGAATTCTTTACACTTGTAAGTGAATCGCTTTAAAATACTAAATTTATGAAGTGTAGTTTTTCAGATAACAAGATTTAACTAGTTTTTTTACGTNGTCTCTACTTATTAGTAAATCTGGGGGTATGACCACAGTTACTTTGACAAAAAATATAAATTGGCCCTACTATTATTAATGCGAATTCTTTACACTTGTAAGTGAATCGCTTTAAAATACTAAATTTATGAAGTGTAGTTTTTCAGATAACAAGATTTAACTAGTTTTTTTACGCAATATTTTAGCGAGCTTGGCCATCTCACTTACATGTCCACATGACCATAAGAGATAATAATATGCTTCAGGGATACATGTTTTTTTATAGGTAAAGGCTGTTCCCGATAAAGTGAGCACTCTGCAAATCAACTTCTGAAATATGTCACTGCCTCTACTTGCACATAGTTTAACGGGCACACTGAGTGGCACGCGGCCAGTGAGGTTGGTAACGTGCCAAGTAAACATTTGTGAATACTGAAACTATTACTTTTGTTTCCTGTTTTTAATGCATAAAAATGTATTGATAAGTAAATTTGTAAAACATTTCGCAGTTACACTCGACCGACACACGAATAAATNTTGTGAATACTGAAACTATTACTTTTGTTTCCTGTTTTTAATGCATAAAAATGTATTGATAAGTAAATTTGTAAAACTTTTCGCAGTTACACTCGACCGACACACGAATAAATCCATGAGGCCCATGGCAACGTTAATTTTAGATAAGTTGGAAGAACACACAATGTGCCTACAAATAGATCTTAAGCCGGTATTTCAAAAGTGCTAATTTTTTTGTGAACAGCCTATAACGACTGGTTCACACCCATCGCCAGACACAAAGCCTACATACAGCTCATTAGATACCATAAACGAAGCAAGCACTGTGTAGACTGAAGTGTAACACGCATCTAAATATTTCTTGTTTCCAAGCTCTGAAATCATAAACTATACCGGGCCTGAAATAGTTTATCTTTTCAAAACAAACTGAGTGTGTTCAATACTCATTTGTATCGGAAGCGTGAAATATTTAACGCGGAGAAAAGCTTGGCTTTCTTTTGCCGTTGTAAACGTATTAACAATACTTTATAGAGAATATTAATTGTACATTGGAAGGGTGCAATAATTTGAGCGGTCGGTCGCCCTTCCGTATAGCGAAATTTCAACCAACAGCAGGGTGGCAACTTCCATTATTTCTATTACCTTATTCTATGACATCAATATTCATTGTAGGTCTTTGTTTAAACGCATACTAATCAATACATTAATTCTTCAAACTAAATTATTTCCCGCGCTGTTAGCAATAAACTAGAACCTACCAGACCCCTATCGCCACTTTTAATGGCGTGTACCATTCTTAAGATAAGTGGTAGGCTATATCTCATATATACACATGTTTCGCCTGTATTTTTGTGAGAAATCGCTGGCCAGAATTTGTCATTGTTATCTNAAATAGTGCTGGTTTGTTTGTTTGTTTGTTTGTTCTTTCACGTCGCAATGGAGCCACGGATCGACGTGATTTTTTGTACAGAGATAATTGGTGGGCCGGGAAGTGACATAGGCTACTTTTTATCCCGAGAAAATATCTCATTCCCTCTGGGAAATTCTTTTTGGAAAATGAAAAAGTACATAAACTGAATAACACAGCAATGTCACAACCGAGAAACAGATCGAAGTAATTTCTTGTACATAAATAGTTGGAGTTCTGAAAAATGATATTAGCTATTTTTTATCGCGAGAAAATATCTCAAAAATGTACAAACGATAATAGTGAATCAAGTCGGAAAAAAGTTTGCCGCCAGCGCGCTCTCTTGCAAAACGCTGCCTAAACCGTTATAGATGGAACAATATCATGAAGTAAAGAATTGTGTAGAATAACANCGCTCTCTTGCAAAACGCTGCCTAAACCGTTATAGATGGAACAATATCATGAAGTAAAGAATTGTGTAGAATAACAAGACCTTAAAAAAACTCCGCGGCAGCATATATCTATCTATAACATAGAAATACTAATAAGTGTTTTTACCATTTAATTCACTAAAACTTTGAGTTATATAATATATATAGAGTATAAAAGATTTGCCCTAAGAAAAATTCAACTTTATTAAAAAAAAAAAAAGCCAAAACAATAATACTGTAGTCCACGCGAGCGGAGCCGCTGTCACAGCTAGTGTGTGTATATATGTGTGTGTGTATATATATATATATATATATATATATATATATATAGACACACACACATACACTTGGGATTATATTGAACTACCGGTACAAACTTTTTGAATTGATTCTTTGTAAGAAATGAGGTAGAACACATAAAAAACCTTTGACAGGGAGAGTGAAATCCTTGAAAACTGGGAATTAAAATATATTATTAGCAAAATGTCAGAAATGACGTGAAATTTTACGCGTCCCGCGTCCCGAAATATATTTTTTCGTCAGAAGGCACACTCTGTCGAAACTCGCAGGCTGGCTACCGCAATAAATATTAAGGGTTTGGTGAGCGTGCTAGGAGAATGGCGCCAGGATTCCAAGGCGGAATGAACACGTGGTGTAGGGGCCACATGCGGAGGAAGACAGACGCAGCTGCGTCTCCTTGTAGCTGCGTCTCGCAGCTACAAGGG
>NQII01009228.1:28022-38104 GCA_002778355.1 Clitarchus hookeri | reverse complement strand
AGAATATGGTATCGTTGGATAGATCGTCTGAAAGGAAACAACATTTACAAAGACAGTTGTTTTCTGACGTGCATAGTTTACGCACAATAAAGTAAATCATCTAAGAATATGGTTTGTGATGTGCGTAGTTAACACACAATGAAAATTGATTGCAAACGTAGTTTTATTACTACAATCAAAAGGAAATCAAGGAAACATCTTGTTTTTTCTGATGTGTATACCTAGTTTACATACAAACAAAAGGACGTCGGGTGTACTGTAAATACCGGAATGGTGTGAGATAACTACCGTGAACTTGGAACACTTATTCGCACACAGAACTCTTCATAAGTGTTCAAAATGTCGACCATCCTGCATCAGACACGACTCAACTCTCCTTCTTACGTTCGCGGTAGCTCGGTTGACCTCAGCACAGCTGATAAACGCACATGCTGCTCTGATTCTGTCTTTAATGTCTTCCCTCATTATTGGACGCACGCAGTAAACGATGTATTTAATTCTCTCCCAAAAAATAAGTCAATTGATGACACGTCTGGAGAACGTGGTGGCCAAGCTACAGGACCCATTTGTACAATATGCCATCTGGGGAATAAATTGTTAGCAACTAGCCGAGCTCTGCGTGAAAAGTGAGCAGGGCCGCCATCCTGTTGAAGCCACCAGGTTAATATCAGAGCGAGAGAGACATATCGATCAGCTGATACATATTCTTATCTCTGAACTCTGCATACGCTGCACCATTCAAGTGCCCTTCAGAAACATATGGTCCTATGACACGATGTCCGAGAAGGTAACACCAAGTATAGTCCATACTGTATAAGAAGGCCACTTTCTGACAGGTCTGCGAAAGTAGCGCCACAGTTTACATCTGACTATGTATCCTTCCGCCATCAGCTGGTCCGTCAAGTCGGGGCTGTATTTTTTATCAACACGCTGTCAGCCAATCCACTTGCCATTGTACTGTATGCTAAACAAATGGTAAGATACTTTAAGACTGACATTTGTCTAAAAAAATAAGTAGGTTATAAAAGTAAAAATATAAAATGTTTCAAATAATTAAATATTTGATAACTCTTTTTAATTTGTCCGAGATAGTGAATTTGGGTTAACATTTGCGAGACGGTCAGTTGTATCTATTATCACACTTTCAACGTTACAGCTAATATATTCGAGTTGGAAATATGTGAAGTGGAATAACATTAGAATTTCTTAAAAATGATTCACGCGTGTCTCACTTTCTACAGGAACAAGGAGATTGGTTTCGGGAGAGCAATATGGCGTATAATTTACGTAGACAAACGATTACCGGCCGAATATAAATTACTTTTACTCCAAATCGATGTACATGAAATATATGATACTTTAAAAACTATGCAGAGCTCGTGGAAAAATATAACTATTGGCTTCTCTTTGTACATTCGTTTATATCACGCAGGAAAACGGTTTATTTTTGGCTGGCCTTACCTCGCATAATATACGACAGATGGCGCGCACAGCGCGTCACTGCAAAGTTTGAGCCGCTGTTTTTTGGATAACAGATAGCGTCTTTTTTAAAGTTGATTGTTTTTATATTACGAGCTGGAAATATATTTCAAATAATTCTTGTCATTTCATCAAATTATTATAAAAAATAATTCAACAATATTATGCAATATTTCTGTATGCTTTTGGAATTAATATCTAGGACGTGTTGAAAGCGAGGTTGGAGAGGGATGATACGACGTGGAAAATCTTTCTTAAGTTAGCAGAACTTCAGAAAACTTTTCCGCATCGTATTGTTCTGTTGTACATTTTATTTTGAAAACCGGTACATAACTACATTATCACGAAGTTTAGTTTTGAACACTAGCAACCATTGTTTTGTGACCTTGTAAAATTAAATGAATTAATAAATGTAAGAACTCTTTCTTATCCGCGTATTCTCCGCTTTTGTGATGTGCATCGGCATTGCACTCAGAGTAGCCAACGTAAATTTTACTTTTGTTCGTTCGTGCATCAGCTGATACAGGATTTTGTAAATGGCACTTTGATTGTTTCGTATACGTCAATTTGCCACTCACTGACTGACAGAAAGTGGCCTTCTTATACCGTATGGGTCAAATAAAGGCTCCACACATGCTGGTTATCCACCTGACGGAGCCAATGTGGGTTGACTGTAGACCAGTAATGGGCATTATGTATGCTAACGTCACCATTACTCTTGAATGTAGCCTCATCATTCCACAAAATGCGCGATTGAAAGCACGGTCCTTTCTCAGGTACCAGTTGCAGAAATCAATGCGCTTAGTGAAGTCATTATTCCCAAGTTCTTGGTGCAGCTGTATATGGTACGGTTGTAAACGATTATCAGCGAGGATTCTCCACACTGTACCTTGCGACAATCCTGAGTCGCGGGCAATCCTCCGTGTAGAATCATGAGGATTAACTACCATGGCAGCAAGTACATCAACAGCCCTCTCGTCTCTCACAGGTTGTCTGATGCGACGACGTTTGTTGCGTGTCGGTTGCACTAGCCCGGCTGCAAGACGCTGGAAGACATTGTACGAGTGATGGACGCGCTTTGAGTATCGCTCAGCGTACAAATGGGCAGTAATTCTGCAGTTCCGACGTCATTCTCCTAGTATCATCAGCATGTCAAATAATTCTTCGTTTGTAAACGGAATTCCATTCAGAGAACAACGCCACAGAGAGACAATGTCTGACACTGAAACAATACACACGATTAATGGTTGCAATGTAAACCGACTGACTGTCTGAATGAACGAACCTTCGATTGTCAGTTAACCTGCATGCAAAACCTGCAGTTCCTCTAAGTGGTATATGGCGTATCTACTTGCTGCGTAGTGCTCTCGGAAACAGTCTAATACCTACTGCACGAGTACATGCAGTAAGACACACAGGTCACTACTAGTAGCAATGCGAATCTCGCACTCCAGCCTGCAATACCGTAATGGCCCACATTGTGTATCTGACGTGCAAAGTTTACACACAACCAATGATAATGGGATAAACTTAACGGTTTTTATTGGATTGTTTCCGAACTAAAGAGGAGAATAAGGCAGCACGAAGCAGCAAGCATATAAGCAATCTATCACTTACAGGAACTGCAGGTTTTGTATACAAGTTAACAGACAATCGAAAGTACATTCATTTAGACAGTCATTCGTTTTACATTGCATGAAAGACAGAATCAGACCAGCATGTGGATCTCTCATCAGTGCTGAGGTCCGCCGAGCAACCGCGAATGTAAGACGGAAAGCAGAGTCGTGTCTGATAAAGGATGATCGACATTTCGAACAATTATGAAGAGTGCTGGTTGCGATTGAGTGATCCCAGTACACGGTGGTTCTCTCACATCATACTGGTATTTACGGTACACCCGACGTCCTTTTGGTTGTATGTAAACTAGGTATACACGCCAGAAAAAACAAGATGTTTAGCTGATTTCCTTTTGATTGTAGGAATAAAACCACGTTTGCAATCAATTTTCATTGTGCGTTAGCTACGCACGTCACAAACCATATTCTTATATTATGTACTTTATTGTGCGTAAACTATGCTCGTCAGAAAACAACTGTCTTTGTAAATGTTGTTTCTTTTCACACGATCTATCCAACGATACCACATTCGACCCCTATTCCCATTTGCAATTTCAAAGTCACCCCCGTACCACTACTACCGGTATGTTCGGGCAAATGGGATTACTACCAATCAATGCTTCATATAGGGTAAAGTTATCAACATTTTTTCGCGAACCCCCGATGCCATTTTGTTTCCGAGGATAATGGGTGATACGGGTGCTGTGAATCATTCTGTATATACTCACATACACTATTAACCTGAAACAGTGAGAATTAAGCCAAACCAGAGAAATTTTTTGAAAATTCAGCTACTGGTAATCAGTGCCTTATAACTAATTAATATTATGGCTGTATGTAACTGATTTATTTGTGATTCCCACTGAATGTTGATAATTCCACTGCTCTAAGTCACTTGTTCCCAGTTCATTTGCTTGATTTGCCTGTCGGCAATAGCTTATTAACTGACTTTCAGTGATTGTTATCACATTTATTGATATCACTGATTTTGGACTTAAAGGGTACGCATATTTAATTTCAACTCCTCCGTGGTAGCGTCGTTGTATGTGAATCATATGGAGATCATGGACCCAATAAAATGGGTTTGATTTTTGGTAACAACCCCTGAAATGTTCAAGTGGCTACGGTTTTAGCTCACCTCGAAGCTACGGAAGGCAGTGACAAACCACCACCCAATTATCTTCTCAAGTCGTCTTATGCTTGCCACCTTATACATGCCGTGACTTTGTCTGGTGTTCTTGGCAGCCTTATGGCTCTCAGATAAAATTGTAATTTCATTTGCTCTGTTAATATTAATACCAAGTTCTTATTGTATGATTTGAATGTTGTACAAATAATATAGAATCCTCCATATCAAGCTCAAGTGCACGAAAATAAATACAGTATTTCGTTACGTCCAGAATACTTCAGAGTACAGAAGTGAAAATACCTCTTATACCACTAACTCCAGCAACACACTTACTTGCTATGCGAAAGAATATTACGCAGCACCCAACTGCCAATCAGACACGTACCGTATGCAGAAATACATTTTTAAGAGAAGGGGGAGGGGGTCGTTGATTAAATAGTGCCTGATGAATTTTTTCAGCAGAACAGTATATGTGGCCAGTATTTTTTTTACTACTTATTTTTACTATTTTATTACACTTTTGTAGTTTTATTTACCTAATTTCTCATTTTATTGCCAACTAACTATATTTACTTGTTATTTTCAATGCGATCTTCATATCTCGAGAAGAGGGGAGGGTTGAACACATGGAAACCCCCCCTCCCCCTTTTTATCATTGTCAACCCTAATGCGCTTCTGAAGTCTCGCGCGGCCAATCAGCGAATTTGTACGTCATCATCAAAGGAACTGCTACGCAAATTTCACTTGCAAGTAATTATCTGTTCTGCGCTTACGTTGTGTGTCCAAGCCATGACTATGAAATACACTCAACGACTCTTGCTGATAATTATGTTATGATTCATTCGCCAGTTTGTAACAGCTTTTCTAGCGACTTAAATTCACATTATTTTACCCAATAATGCCAAAAGTCGGTTCACATTATGACTAGAGCAGGTAATAGTTCCAACTCAATTTTATAATTTTTAAGGTTAAATTTTGTTATTTAAATTTTTAACTGCGTCCTTTTAAATTTATGTAATATAAAAATACTTTGTGCGTGTGCAAGAATATATGAGCTTGCAGATTTGAAATGTTTGTGATTGTATTGTTTCACGGTAAAAACGCCGCAAGTAACCAGTGTTTTGCAAGATGGCGGACGCAGCTGGTTGGACTAGCGCCGAAGTACAAGCAAATCAGACAGAAAATATTCATGATTTCGGAATGCTAAATTTAAACAATTCAAGTATTGTTTTTGATGTAATTTATTTCATAATGCGTCTTTATAATGTATCGTGAAGGCTCATGATTCGTGTGTTGGCGGCTGGCAAATCCACAAACGCTTTTCAAATCCGCGGACAGGTAGATTAATGCAATCTGCCTCCTTAGACTGGATACAGTGTAAACTGTATCACATTGACAGGCCCTTGTAGGGGCCGGGTTGGGGCTGGGCTGTGTTGCTGGCCACCAACCTGTAAAGGGTGTAAGGTGAAGGGCACAGGTGCCCTGAAAACCGGGCTGTGGTGTTCCAGTCTGTGTGTGTAGGGGGGAACTAGTGCCTGGCAACCTGGTGGGATTGGCGTGACTACTGGAATGTCAATCCCTACTGGTGCATCCCCCCGCTCAAGCTCTAGCAGTCAGTAACCGGCGTAAGTGTAAGAGTTGGCTGGTGTGTGGCGCTCCTTCTGAGGGCCTCTACCCCTTGTTGATCGAGTGCCCGGACTGGTGGACTCCGGTGGGGCCCGCGCATAGATGATTGGGTGTTCCCCTGCTGCTGCGAAGGCTGCCGACTCAACTCCTCAATGGAGCAGTGATGCGAATATATAGCCTAGCACTGTTCAAGTCCATCTCCACCTCCTCGCGGTAGGGCTGGTAACATGGTGGCCACGCCATGGCTAACGGAGTGAGGGCGTCTGAAGGCGGTAACGGTCTGTCCGTGCACGGATAATCAGTTACGGCGAGGTTATGTGCAGTCTCCAGTGACTGTATATATTCTTCGCCCTGCGGTGAAGACCCGCGAACCGAATTGCACATTCCCCAGCTGAGGCTTGGTTTGGCAAACCGGGCTGATCTTGGGGTGGCTGAGCTCTAGTGAAGGGGCTGTCTGGCGTCCTGGAAGGGCTGAGCTTCTCTGAGTGATAACTCATGCGTGCATGTCTGAAAATTGTGGGTACCCAGGGGATCAGTGTGAAAGCCCCGACTTCGGTCGGGCTGATCGCGGGTCGGACTCTGGGTGGCATTGGTTGAACCTTCTGCTTAGAAGGAGATCTGGAGGTGTTGTTTGCCTGGAGGGCTGAGTCTGGTGTGCCGGAAAAAGTCAGTAGCAGTTGCCGTGGAACGTAAGTGCACTGGCCTGCCTCTAGACCGAGTTTCAAAGGGTTGATGCATACTAATGAAGGGTCGACGGTCTAGTCCGCCTAGCAAGAGGACTCGTTCACAAAGCGGGTTTTGTAGAGTGGGGATAGCACTCGGCCCCATCAAGGTGGCGTGCATGGATTCAACTCCATGCATTGCTGTTGACAGGTGAGGTGGAACCCCCTTTGGGGGGAGAACCTCCACCCACTGCGATTGGAAAGAGCGACTCTCTTTCTACTGACAGTATTCAACCACTGACAGTTTGGAGCTAGACCAAGCTCACAAAACTCAAGGTTCGGACATATGCCCTAAGGTCTGGAAGAGGAGTGCGCCCATCTTACCGTCTGATGTGGCAAATGCAATTGCAGTCTGTATGTGGCAAATAACAGCTCTGGAGTAATGAAAGTCCTAATCGCACTCCTCTTATATTGCTCAGAATGATGTCCCCTGTTATACCATTGTGTATTAGGCACAGGGGGGAGCAATCGGGGGTCAGCGGTACTGAATTTGAGCCTCAGTACTCGAGAACATGTATCACATTGACAATGTCCAGGAAAGGCGTGAGAGAATGGCGTGTGTATAGTCCTCCATTCACAATTACTTCCTACTATTCTGAAACCCTGCTAAAGTTCTGCTTTCATGCTATCCCTCCGCCTTAAGCAAACAAATCTTAACTAAGTCTAGAAAGTTAAACCGAAGGAACAACGCACCGCATTCGTCCACAGTTACTTTAATAATATTTTGCATAAGAACTATTTCTTACTTGGAATTGCCAACACACATATTTTCTCAATGTTTGTATCCATATTTATTAAAAATGAAGTATTATAATTTAATGATGAAATGTAAATAAAAGTTCAATTTAAGGAAAAATAAGACCCTTTTTACGTTAAAATAAGTCTGAAACGCTTGTCACACGCGACATGTTTAGGAAACAAGGAAACACGTCGTACTTGAAGTGATATTTCAAAGGTTTGATTGAGAAAGTGTGAAGTTACTGCGAATAGACTATACCAGCAGCTGCGAAGGCCCGAGGGGGGAACCCAAAATCGAATTGAGCATGTTGCGGTGCGGCCGGGCGGGTGCTTCAGGAGTCCGCTGTTGTCGTGGAAACGAGATCCGCCCCCCGGAGTTCAGCCTTGACCCACTTTCAGGGCAACCGCGCGGCACGAGCACGTGGCGCGCGGATACACCGCGCCCTGACGAGATCGCCGAGTGGAGGTCGCCGTGGCCTCTCCTCCAAACAATTTTCAACGCCCCAAGGTCTCATCCGGCCGTAAGGAAGCATTGCGACGCCGATGTAAAATAGCGCAAACATGCTTCGCGTTAGTTCTGATTCCTTACAATTTTAAACGATTACTTTAGGTTTTTAAAACAGCAGAGATACAGCAATGTCGTTAAAAAAAAAAAAAAAAAAAAACATTTTTCTTATGAACAAATATTGTAAACAGAGAGCTACTTACAGCAATTTATGCTGACTTTGATGACACTTTTCAACGACCACATTTATGTTTCAATAACAAAATTTATGAATTGGCAACAAAATATCGTCTTTCATTTCTGTCCTAAAAAAATGCATTGAAATATTCTATAGTTTAAAAAAAAATTATAATAGACACAACTACTTAAAATAAGACCCATAGCTATGACAACTACGGGGTCTCGTTAAGCAGGTAGTATGACTTCCATATTTAATTTTTCTTCTCTGTAGCTTATTTTCCTATTAAATATTTGAAAACGAGAGCTGTCAGGGCATAGGGCATATTTTAACATATACTATTTAAGTCCATAATATACAATCGTAATAAAGACTAAGTGATGATTTTTTTTTAATCACACGCGATAAAATGCAGACTGAAATTAGCCCATTCTGGTTTCAGGAATTCTGTAAAGTAGTTCTGTTTGTAAAAATATTGTTGTTTTAATTATTTAATCAAATATTAACAGTAATTTACAAAGATACATTAATAATCAGAAGATGGCTAGGGTAACACCATCTGGAACTGTTTTCCGCCCTTGGTGCTGAGAAGCGCGGAAGCGATAAGTATTTCTTTGCCACGCGCATCAAGCGCACCATCGCCGCTAAGCGCAAGGCTCTACACTGGTGCGCAGTGTTCTCGTCGTGCTGCGTGTACCCATGGGACTTTCAGCGGTAATTTTCATATTATTGATGAAAAGTCTGTGCAAGGTTCGATGCAGGTCCCTTGGTTTTTTGTTATGTATATGACGCGAATATTTTGATATACATTGCTGTGAAAAAGCCGTTTTTCTCTATTTTGGAGTGCTTTGAATGGTGTTTCTAATATGGCGTCGCATCTTGAAAGCACTCAACAGTCGTCGTCTGAAGCCTGTTCTCTTTTCACAGAGAAGCACATTGGACGCGCGTGTAATAGTTTCGTGGAGAAACGTGTTTGTCAAACACACTGAAACTCAGTTCAAGCGCCATTCTCAGTTAACACTTTGCGATGACGTCATCGGAACTGACTTAGGNAGGACGAAAAGAAACGTCATCGGAACTGACTTAGGGACAGGAGAGAAAGAACTAGTTGTAGCTTCACGGGCTGCGAAAGAGGTTAAGAANATGACGTCATCGGAACTGACTTAGGGACAGGAGAGAAAGAACTAGTTGTAGCTTCACGGGCTGCGAAAGAGGTTAAGAAGGCGTGGGACTTAAAAGTATCTACAATAACGACAATTTAATTATGCAGAATATTGGAAGCCAAAATAGAAAAATTAAAAAATGGTATTCATTCACAACGATTTTTTTCCTACTTTGCAATCAACTATTTTGCAGTATTGGTGCAACTATTTCGCATAATATATTTCTTGCGCTGCGATAACATAGAATATAAATTTACGGTGACAGAAAAGTAGTGTAATTATCTTCCTTCGGTGGCATGACATCATGCATCGGAGTTCAGAGTTTAGTGCCATGACGTCACAGGCGCAGCCGGTGGCCTGGGACGGTCATTTCACCGACAAAATTTCCCGTTTCCCCCTCAAAATCAACAATTTTCCCCTTGAAATCAATCTTTTTCACTCAAAATTTTCCTTTTTCACCTCAAAATTTATCACTTTTCCTTCAAAAAAGATCTATGCGCCAAAATTACAATAGCGATCCCTCGGAAGGCAATTTTCTAGCCATTATAAATATTTGGAAGGGGGGGGGGCTCGCTCAATACTTGTAGGCCACCACCCCCTCACAACCCCCTCACCTTCCCCTCAACGCTCCCTTAAACAAGCTCAGTTCACCCCTTCCACCCACCTAAGGCAAATATTATAAAAATTGCAAAAAATTCAAAAATTTCAAGAACACATAACGTTGCCTTACGCTACCCCTCGCTCATCCCACCACTTTCAAAGCACCCCTCCCCGTCCAGGCAATTACTACAGAAAAATTTTTAAAAATTAAAAAAATCTGAGGACATATAATGTTGCCCTCGCACTCACCTCACCCCTCCCCACCACCTGCTTCTAGAAATTATTATAAACAGTTACAAAATAAATTTGAAAAATCGAGGAACATA
>NQII01009228.1:11571-27686 GCA_002778355.1 Clitarchus hookeri | reverse complement strand
TATTCTATACTTCAGTTTACAAACATAATACAAAATCACAATCCCAACAGTCTCCATTCCATTGATGTTACATCTTCCCAGTAACATGCTCACTTTTCACGTAATGAATATAATCTGTTTATAAGCAGTTCAAGGCAGTCTACTCTACCCTTAGCCATATACTCCTCTTATTCACAACAAAGTATTTCTTTTAAGACCTATACAGCCTCTGTGATACTATCAACATTGTGCAGTGCTTGATTCGCATTCTTAAATGCTCGGCGACTGATGGCTTCATCCAATGTCTGAGGCTTTTCGTAGGTACACTCCAGCCAAGCATTATGTCTTATAGGACCTTCTTCAACTTCTACTGTTAACTGATTAATTTTTATTTGCTTAATGCGGTCCAGGTATGTACATATGTCTTTCGTACTTACAAAATTATTTCCAATCACATAATCCTTAAAGTACATTTTAAAGATGATTGTTTCAGGTAGAATCCATTCGATGTGGTGTCACCAACGGCTAGTAGAGGAAGTTTATTAATTGTATTAACTCTACTTTGCAGTTCTTCTTATGTCTCCTCAGCTTTTCACCGCTCTTGAACAGATGTCTGCACATGCCGCATCGTCGCATAGCACAGGATGGGTCCTTCACACAAGTAGTTTTTTCATGCTTCCTTACACTTTGGCTGCAGGCAAATATCTTGTCGCAGTAACAGGAACGAAGCCTTGGTGAACTCATCGATGGTTGCACTGCTGTAGAAGTTCTATCTAAATAAGTCGATGGCGCTGTCGACATCATGCCCGAAGAAGACGATGGTGGTGCGGCTGCTGCACGTGTACTATCTGAAGATCTCGATAGTGCTTCTGCTGGACCCACGACTGGCATCTATACTAATAATATAAATGCGAAAATGTTTGTTTGTTTGTCCTTCTTTTACGTCGCAACGGAGCAACTGATCGACGTGATTTTTTGCACAGATATAGTCGGAGGGCCGGGAAGTGACATAGGCTACTTTTCATCCCGAGAAAATATATCATTCCCTCGGGGAAATTTTTATTGGAAAATTAAAAAGTACACAAACTGAATAACAATGCAACGTTAACAATACAACGTCAACAATGCAACGTCGCAACCGAGCAACAGATTGACGTAATTTCTTGCACAGAAATAGTTGGAAGGCTGAAAGGTGATATTGACTATTTTGTATTGGGATAAAATTCCTAAAAAAATTTACTCAATATGTAATTTTATTTAATCTTTCTATGTTAAACAATATACCAATTGTACTTTTAAAAACTGATAATAGATGGCTTTCAAATAATTTAAATTGATTGCATTGGCTTTTGGTTTCCTTTGTTTCACTTTTCGTTTTGGTGATGTTGTTTAGGAATATTCGAATATTAATCAATTTATTAGACTCTATTGACCTTTGGTACTGATTTGGACTTTAAAATTGATTTTTTGGTTTGGTATTTGCTTTTGTTCACTTTTTCGGCTGTTTCTTTGTTTTTTTTTTTGTTAGTTTTTCATAGTCTGTTAAATAAATAATGTCTCGTAAACGAAAATCAAGTCATTCAAGAGCATCGTCTCATGCACAAGCGAAAAAATTTGCTCGATCGCAAGAGTCTTCAGAATATGCCAAACTGAGAAGACAATAGCAAGCACAGAGATAAGCTGCTTTGATTTGAGAGCCGCTGAATCACCAGCTCAGATTCAGGAAAGGCTCGAAGAACAAGCCGCATGCCAGGAAAATCTCAGGATATTAGAGACTTCTGCCGATACTCAACTCCGTCGAGATAAACAGGCAGAGCGTCAAGCCGCTTTGAGAGCCTCAGAAATGCGTGAACAAACGCAGTTGCATTTAGATGAACAGGCTGAGCGTCAAGCCCTATTAAGAGCCTCCGAAACGCCTGTTCAGACCCAACTACGACTGGAAGAACAAACAGAACGACAGGCTGCTTTAAGGGCATCCGAAACACCTGAACAGTCACAAGCGAGAAAAATTGCAAACGTGGAACTCCAAGCGGAACGTCGACGAGCTTTTCAAAGAAACACTTGGTCTGTATTTAATGACGCGGCATTTAATTACGATATCTTAATTTATTATAAGAATCACGGTCTTATGGTTATCGGACTCTTGGACCAGTCGTGCCGGTTTTGTAGCGGTTTGAAATGGAAAGATGAGACCACAGGGAAGTGCTGTTCCAGCGGGAAAGTTTCCCTTCCTTTACTTAGCGAGCCAAATGAGCCTCTGAAAACTCTCTTTTTGTTTGACGTTGATGAATCACTGTGCTTTTTAAATAGGATCAGAAAGTACAACTCATGCTTCCAAACGTCATCTTTTGGAGTTGACAGAGAGATAATAATACCCAGATTTTCGCCAACGTTTACTGTTCAATCGTACGTTTATCATAGAATATTTGCGCTTTTTCCAGCTGCCAATGAACAGCATAAATTCTCGCAGGCATCTTTCATTTGTAACGAAGAAATTGAAACAAACCACCGCTGCCAATTTATTCAAGGAGTTGAAAGAAACACGGTGTTGAAAATTCAAAGCATGTTGCATGAACACATCTTGATAAACACATTGAAAACAGTTTTATAGAACTTGCCTGAAGAAGATTTTAAGGTAGTCATCCATGCTGGTCGGAATCCGCGTGGAGAGCATGAGAGGCGCTACAATGCACCTTTAATCAATGAAATCGCTGCAGCGGTGAGCGGCGACCAGTTCTCATTACGAGACATTGTCCTGCGAGTACATGATAATACGTTGACATGGATAGCCGACACTCATAAGTTTTATGACACCCTGCAATATCCGTTGATTTATAGCAAGGGACAAGAGGGATATCATTTTGAAATTCCACTCATTAATCCTATAACAAAAGAGCCTGTTCCGAACAAAAAAAGTTTCTTGTATGGGTTTTTATGCATATCACATGATGTTGCGAGAGAATGATCAACCTCTTCGCGCGGTGCAGACAACCTTTTCATCAATTTATGGTCGGCATGTTTATCAAAGTAGAAAGCGAACGCCTCCACTACATCTCTTTAAATAAAAAAAGCTGCGAATTGAGAATTGCATACATCTGCAAAATGCTATTAATAGTGATGCTAATATAAACCCCAGTTATTTATGTAAAATGGTAATTCTTCCGTCTTCATTCGTTAACAGCCCCCGATACCTGTACGAATACACCCAGGATGCATTCGTCTATGTACTGAGTTACGGTAGACCCGATCTTTTTGTCACTTTCACTTGCAATCCCTCATGGAAGGAGAGAGGAGCTAATGCCTCGACAAAGAGCTACTGATAGACACGATTTAGTTGCCACAGTATTTCGTTTAAAAGTACAAAATATAATGAATGTTATTACCAAAGGCAAAATATTCGGAGACGTACAGTGCTACATGTATTCCATCGAATGGCAAAAACGAGGTTTGCCACATGTTAACATCCTAATATGGCTTGGCGAGAAGCTGCGCCCCAACCAAATAGACGACTTAATAAGCGCTGAGATTCCGGATCCAGCACAAGATAAAGATTTGTACGACACCATTGTCCGAAACATGGTTCACGGCCCATGTGGCGTGCATAACCCAGCATAGCCTTGCATGAAAGGTGGGAAATGTACAAAAAAATATCCACTAACGCTACTAAAAAAAACAATGCACAATGACAAAGGCTACCCGTTATACAGAGGCAGAGCACCAGACGATGGTGGTAGGAAAGTCACTGTCAAGGTTCTCAGCGGGACGTTCGCAACCTTAGACAATAACCTGGGTTGTGCCATATTCGCACATTATATGTAAAATGTTGAATGCTTACATTAATGTAGAAGCTTGCAGCTCTGTCCGCGCTATTAAATATATGCTAGTATATAAACAAAGGAAATGATCAGGCGATATTCATCAGAAGTGAAGGTGGGTTGCAGCCCGTTAATGAAGTCCAGACCTTTCAAGCAGGGCGTTATGTCAGTAGAACGAGGCAGAGTGGCGGCTCCTTGGTTTCCCCTTACGTGAGAGACATACAATTGTTACTCATCTTGCCGTGCACTTGGAAAACGGGGAGCACGTGTACTTTAATGAGAACAACTTCAATGAAAGGGTCTCATCACCGCCCAAGACCACACTAAAAGCCTTTTCCCAGCTTTGTAAGACCGACTCTTTCTCAAAAACTTTGTTGTATGCTGAGATCCCCCGTTACTAAATTCGGAACACTTCAAGAAAGGAGTGGAAACGCCGCATTCAAGGCACGTCTGTTGAAAATTGGCCAGGAGTTAAATCATCAGACGCCCTCGGCCATGTGTACTCCGTCCATGTAACCAATTTTGAATGTTTCTGTTTGCGTTTGCTGCTGTATCACGTCCGCGGTCCGACAAGCCATAGATACCTTAAAGCTGTCAATTGTCAGGAATGCGCAACGTATAGAGAGGCATGTGAAGCTCTGCGTCTGTTAGAGAATGATAATCATTGGGACGAAACCATGGAGGAAGCAGTTCAGTGCCGGTCACCAGCCAAAATCAGGGAACTATATGCAACCCTCATATCATATTGTGGCCTTAACAATCCCCAACAGTTGTGGGATAAGTACAAAGAGTACATGGCGGAATACAGTTTGCAACGTTTACAGCAGACACACGCGGACGTGCAATTTAATAAATACATTTATAACGAAGCCCTTGCAAAAATTGAAGATAAAATAATGGCAATTGTGGGGAAAAAGTGAAGCAATTTCGGAATGATAAGGCCTCCACGATCAGACGCAAGTTACTTAAGTGAGAGTTAAACTATGATGTCCCAGCGTTGCAGCAGTAAGTGATCGAAATGGTGCGCCGGTTATTACCGGAACAAAGACACGTGTTTGATCAAGTGTTACGTCAAGTGGAGTCAGGGAGTGGAGCACTCTTCTTTCTAGATGGTCCTGGTGAAACGGGAAAAACAATTTTGTTAAATTTATTACTGGCCCATTTAAGAAAAGACAAATAAATTGCTGTAGCCGTGGCTTCCTTCAGCATAGCCACCATAGCCACATCCGTGATAAAGTTGACACTGAACCTTGCTCAGGAAGATTCACCCATCTGAAGTTTTAGTAAAAATATCGCTCGGAGTACAATGCTGCATCGATGTAAATTGTTAGTGTGGGACGAAAGCACAATGTCACACAAAAAAGCGATAGAGTCCCTAAATCGAACTTTACAGGATATACGAAACAATACAGACATTATGGGAGGAANGAACTCTACAGGATATACGAAACAATACAGACATTATGGGAGGAATGCTTGTATTACTGGCTGGTGACTTCCGCCAAACTCTGCCAGTGATTCAGAGGGGCACACCTGCAGATGAAATTAAAGCCTGTCTCAAGTTGTCAAGCTTATGGGCAAATGTCAAGAAATTCAGCTTGACGACAAATATGAGAGTGCACCTCTACAATGACATTGATGCAGGACATTATACTGATACACTATTGAAAATTGGAGATGGGCGGTTAGAAACACATGCCGAGGGTTTTGTGGCACTTATGGGGGATTTTAGCAATTTGGTGCAGAGTGATACGAAACTGATTGCAAGCGTTTACCAAGATCTACAAATAAATATATATTACGACCAGAGGCTATGTAAAAGAGCGATTCCAGCACCAAAAAATCACATGGCTAATAAAATTAATACTAACATTTTGAAAGAGGTACAAGGAGAACGGAGTATTTGTCAGTAGACACAGTCATGGACACAGGACAGAGCACTTCATATCCTGTAGAGTTCCTGAATTCTCTAGAGTTGTCAGCTGTGCAATCACATAAGCTCCAATTAAAATTAGAAGTTCCGGTCATGCTTATGTAACGGGACGAGACTTTGCGTCACACAACTTTGGCGGAACATAATAAGCATCACTATTCTGACAGAAGTATGAAATATCGAGAACGTAATCATCTCCCGGATCCCTATAATCCCCACAGACCTCCAGTTCCAATTCAAAAGGTTGGAATTCTCTCTCAAGCTTAGCTTTGCTATTACTATAAACAAAGTGCAAGGGAAAACATTACAGGTAGCTAGAGTGCACTTGGAAAAACCGTGCTTCTCTCATGGCCAGCTCTATGTCGCATGTTCGCGTGTGCACAGTGCCCTAAATCTCCACATCTTAGCGCCAGATGGAAAGACTTACAACATAGTGTACAGTAGCGTCCTAAAATAGTGCTCTGTTCTGTGTTTACGATCAGTGTCTGTCTACTAACAAATACCGTTATTTCTCCCTATAAGTTTCTTACTATAACCACGCGGGCGTAGCCGCGGGTAAAAGCTGGTCTCCATAATATATTCCAGTTGCTTATACTAGCATAAACGACTTGTCTTTCTCGAGTAACACTGTCAAACTAATCTCCATAAAATGAATCCAGCTACTTATATACCTGCTGGTGTTGACGTTGCCCCCTACAGTTGTTTCTGTTAGCCATATTGTTTTTGTAGGCGTAGAGTATATCAAATATAATTTCTGTATTTTTTATTAGATTATAAAATTTATTTTATTCTTCATTTATTTTTTCTTAAGTTGTGCTGAAATTGTATGTAGAGTACAGCGGAATAACGCAAAAAGTTCTCTCAACTTCATTTCCAGTCTCATCTCTTGAAGATTAATAATTACTAGGGCTTTTCGATATTTGATATATCGATAATTATCGATATGAAAAATAACTTATCGATCAGTAGCAGTTAGAAATAGTTGTTTCAAAGACAGGTTCGATGTAGGGACACAAGGACACGTCAAGCTCGTACATTACACCACCATGGCGGCTATTTTGGCAGCCACCTTATGCTCTTGCATTCCTCTGCAATCATGGCAGCAAGTGCAGAAACCAACTGCTCTTGAATTACTCAGCCATCTTGGCAGCAAGTGCACCACCATTTGTTTTAAAAATTATGGCAACCACCATTTCGTTTTTTCAAAAAATTTCCAATTTTTTTAAAATTCTTTTTTGCAATTTTTTTTTCGTGACCCCAGGGCCATAGCGGCCATATTGGATGGTACTAACACCCCCTTAAATGACCATGTGTTAATTTTACTGGTCTGCGTCGATGCCTATGATATGAACTTGTCAAGTACATCTTAAATGGTTCGGGAATTACGGCCAACTATGCTTATGAGTTCGCATAGGTATTAAATGACCATTTGATAATTTCCCTTGCCTGCGTCGATGCCTATGACATGATTTTGGCGAGTACATCTTAAACGGTTCGGGAATTACGGCCAACTATGCTTATAAGTACACATTGGGCTTAAATGACCATTTGTTAATTTTCCTTGTCTGCGTCGATGCCTGTTATATGAATTTGATGAGTACATCTTAAACGGTTCGGTAATTACAGCCAACTATGCTTATAAGTTCGCATAGGTCTTAAATGACCATTCGATAATTTCCCTTGCCTGCGTCGATGCCTATGACATGATTTTGGCGAGTACATCTTAAACGGTTCGGGAATTACGGCCAACTATGCTTATAAGTTCGCATAGGTCTTAAATGACCATTTGATAATTTCCCTTGCCTGCGTCGATGCCTATGACATGATTTTGGCGAGTACATCTTAAACGGTTCTGGAATTACGGCCAACTATGCTTATGAGTTCGCATAGGGCTTGAATGACTATTTGTAGTTTACATGGTATTTGGAAAAACTCTGATACAACCCTCCTTGCTTGGAATGCAAGGGGGTGAAGTTTAACATGTCCTCTATCCGCTGCATCACAACGGCATTGTGAATGCAAGAGCATGACGTATGGTAGGGGTAGACTATGAGACAACTCCTCAACTCCTCATTGCCCAAAAATGAGTCATTTAGCCACATTGTGAAGTCATTGAAACTTTTTTGAAAAAATAATATTTTGAGGGAAATTAGGGAAATTTCGAGGGAAAAAGGGACATTTTTATGGAAAAGTGTCATTTCGAGGGAAAAAGGGACATTTCGATGAAAAAACGGGAAAAAATGGCGGCGGAATGCAGTGTCATGCTATTTATGGACGAGCTGTGTCATACTATCTATGACTCCCCGCTCCCTGCCAGGTGCCAGGTTGCGCAAAACTCCCCATTTCTATTTACTGACATTGTTTGTAATTTCTTTCTGCTGTTTTTAAACATAGTTTCATGTCCCAGAAATTTTTGAAATTTCACATAATATGCCGACCTGGAAAATGTGCTGCTTAATGCAATTGAAGTCGGTATACATTTCAAACCTCGAATAAACTGGAAGATGAAATAGTAGATGGTAGAAGAAGAAATAGTGGGCTACCAGAGAAGGACCCCCCATCCATTTGGAAGACAGCCCGTTACAGTGGTTGGAGTCCAATTCTGTTTACTTCCCGAAACTTGCAACACTAGATAAAAATACACCTCTGCTTGACTGTAACTAGTGTGCCATTAGAACGAGTTTTCAGCTGTGCAGGAAGCATTGTGACGAAGACACGTTCCTGTCTTTCATCAGAACATACAATGAACTTGTGTTCTTAGCTATAAACAAGCAGCTGCTTAAGTAAAAAGTTGTGTTTTTTCCTATGATCTTGGTAAATTTTTTCGTGGCACAAGTTATTGTAATGTTCGTAATTTTTATAGTATGTGTAATCATAAAATGTGCCTGTGAAGTTATGTTCTGTGTCACGATAAGCATTTGCACAGTTACTGAAATGGCAAGATTTCTGGAGTTTCAAAAGTTGATTTCATTCTGAGTTTAACCATGTTTTGTCAGTTCAGGGAATAATTATCAGCCTACTTATTCAAACCACGTAAAATTTAGAAATTAAGGTTTCTTAGCTATTAAACAATTTCTGATGGGTACAAAATAACATTAACCAATGCCAAAAAAATAATATTGTAAATTAATTTGTGGAAAGTATTTGAAAACACACATTTTTGGTTTGATATCAACGCCTAAATGGAAAAATATATATTATTAAAGTTTTGTAACATTACATTTGAAATATATACAAATATTTTATGTATATGAGTTAAAACAACCAGAATCAGCACAAATTCACAAAAAACCAATAAATACACTGCCAAGAAACGATGCAAGCACTGTATCAGAAATCGGCATTCAGTTGAGATTCTCTAAAAACATTATTTGTTTTCTTCAGGAACAAACTCACAAATGTTTATTGAATTGAATTGAATTAAGATTTTGTTTATTGACACGAAATTTGTACAAAGACAGGAAACAGAAACAATGAAACGTATACTAAAAAGGCATGCCAGCGCTCACAGATGTTTATCCTGTCACTGACTTTAGTTTACACCAATGCTTTGCAGTCTGAAAATACGATGTGTGGCAATGTTCATTAAAGTAGAAATTTGGGTGAAATCGACTAAGGTTTACATTTCCCCCAGCTTTTTTTCAGCTGCAATTTTTATGTGGCGTTATCTTACAAAATGGGGGGCTAATGAATATGTGAATTTCTGAATTCGATGCTGACATGTCGTTTTGAAGTACTAATTTTTATACCTCACCTAATTTTCTTTGAAAGTTGGCGACTTTGAAAATAAGTGCACAGCATGGCGGAAAACATTTATGTGATTATGTATTAACACGAGGGTTATTCGGAAAGTAAGGTGCGAATCGCCGTAGCTAAACTATACTGACGATAACGATATTAACAATACTATTAATGATCTCGTATTATTGACGATTTCGTATTATTGATGAAGTCGGTATTATTATCAACTACTTCGGTATTATCAATCATTTCTGTATTATAGATAATTTCGGTATTATATATAGTTTTTGTTACTATCTATAATTTCAATATTATTGATAATTCCGATATTATATNCGGTATTATTATCAACTACTTCGGTATTATCAATCATTTCTGTATTATAGATAATTTCGGTATTATATATAGTTTTTTTTACTATCAATAATTTCGGTATTATATTAAGTTTTTGTTACTATCTATAATTTCAATATTATTGATAATTCCGATATTATAGAATTTTTTATATCGATAATTTTAATATTTTCGATATATCGGAAATATTGAGTAACTTTATAAAAATGTATATATTNTAATTTTTTATATCGATAATTTTAATATTTTCGATATATCGGAAATATTGAGTAACTTTATAAAAATGTATATATTAAATTGTTATGATATTGAACAGCCCTAATGATTACACGACGATGGTATGTGTTAATTATTCATTATCTCGTCGGCTTTGTAAGAATTTTTTTTATGTATGTTTATGTGACTAAACCAAGCACCATCATATGAGTAACAACTCTCTGCACAAATAAGATAGAATCATGGTATGGCTCAGCATCTACCAACACTTTTATAGGCATAGTGGTCTATGACCAATTCCAAGCAATCCTCGTCCGTCTCCTCAATCCTCACCAATCCCAAGCAATCCTCCTCCTCCCCGATTCTCCACCTCCCCTCCTCCACAATCAGCTCCACATGCACCACATTCAGCACCACATTCAGCATAATCAGCACCACATGCACCACAATCAGAACCACATGCACCACAATCAGTACCACATGCACCACAATCAGCACCACATGCACCACAATCAGCACCACACGCACCGCAGTTAGTACTGAATGCACCGCAGTTAGCACCTCATGCACATAAGTTAGCACAGCAGTTATCACTGCACACGCCACAAATGACTCCTAAATGAATCCTTATGACCCATACTGACCCATAATGACCCCTAAATGACCCCTCACACAATCCAGGCTTCGCATTCATGTAGTGGTTTGCTGGTTTTTTATTTCGTAATTGTCTCTACTCAGGTAGAAAAAAANCAATCCAGGCTTCGCATTCATGTAGTGGTTTGCTGGTTTTTTATTTCGTAATTGTCTCTACTCAGGTAGAAAAAAATCAGTTAAGTGCCTATTTGGCAAGTGGATTGAGGCCACTTGTTCTCTGTTCTTCTGTTTGTTCTCAAACCTTGACCTTTTTTCACGTTCCCATTCGTCTTAAAAATAAAATTTCATTAAACTAGAAACTTAGATTTCAGTTATATGTAGCACTTAGCAGTCGTATAAATTGTGGATTTAGAAACCCACAGAATAATTATTTTATATCATTTCTTCACGTATTTTTTGCTGAAATGTAATATACCTTACCGATTCCAATTCATTATGAGGATTAAATTCTCGNCAATCCAGGCTTCGCATTCATGTAGTGGTTTGCTGGTTTTTTATTTCGTAATTGTCTCTACTCAGGTAGAAAAAAAATCAGTTAAGTGCCTATTTGGCAAGTGGATTGAGGCCACTTGTTCTCTGTTCTTCTGTTTGTTCTCAAACCTTGACCTTTTTTCACGTTCCCATTCGTCTTAAAAATAAAAATTCATTAAACTAGAAACTTAGATTTCAGTTATATATAGCACTTAGCAGTCGTATAAATTGTGGATTTAGAAACCCACAGAATAATTATTTTATAACATTTCTTCACGTATTTTTTGCTGAAATGTAATATACCTTACCGATTCCAATTCATTATGAGGATTAAATTCTCGNACATTTCTTCACGTATTTTTTGCTGAAATGTAATATACCTTACCGATTCCAATTCATTATGAGGATTAAATTCTCGGGAAGTTACGAATGTGCGTTGGCTTAACCCAGTCTACCAAAATTGCGCCAGTGCAACTCTCAGAATTTGTAATTTACTGGAAATTATCAAAGTTGTCTCAAATCACATAATCGTTAAACTCCTCTACACTAAGAAAAATTTGTGAAAAATATGATTAAAAGCAAAGTAATGCCTGAAAATTAAAAATTCTAAGGAATTATTAAAGTGAAAAGTAAAAAATTCATGACGTGAAAATAAGAATGGGAATCACCAGATGACGTGCGTTAATACGTTGGTGAAGTGGAAAAATCCTTAGGAAAAAGATGTTTTAAAATTTTTTATTAATAATTAGTCACAAAATTGGTTATAGATTTTTGTAGATTACCTGATTACAGCATTAAACATTTCAGGATGTACTTATTCTTTATGCCATAACTGTCAGCTTTGTCATTACGTAATATTGCTACAGGACCGAGCGCCCCGTGCCAATGCTGCAATAATAATA
Organism: Clitarchus hookeri; assembly: GCA_002778355.1. Taxonomy (NCBI): domain Eukaryota; kingdom Metazoa; phylum Arthropoda; class Insecta; order Phasmatodea; family Phasmatidae; genus Clitarchus; species Clitarchus hookeri. The sequence goes on along the minus strand of NQII01009228.1, from coordinate 15,621 downwards.
AGGGAAAATCCCACCAAACTAGCTTCAAGTCCAGGCGGGAAATATTCCGCAAACCACGGGGATGCGGAATTTGTTCAAGCGACGCAATATGCCATCAGCCGAAAACGCCGCACAACCTGGCTAATGAGGAAGATACGAAGTAATACATAAACCTCGGTGTCAGGAATCGAGTTATTTTTTTCCTGCTGGCGAGGGCCACCAGCGCAGGAGGAGGCCCGACGGCAGGTAAGGCTTAAAACAGCGAGGTCATTAGACACGGAGCAAGTTGCTCAGAGAAGCAGGAAAGGGGAAGGGATTGGCCATGGCCTGTATAATCCATTTCATATAAGTTCGCAAAATTTTGACAGCTCTAGAAAAGTAGCGTGGCCATAATGTACCCTTCCGCCTCAGCTGTTCTATCTATAAAGAAAACATGTCCGTAAACCGATGCTATGATCAATGTAGGTATCCATTCCAACTTATTTTATTTTTGTTATAGCCACGTTATAATGGCTGGGCTCTGTTTATTTTAGAGGGGAGGGGAGGGGAAAATACCTTAGTTTAACGTATTTCATGAGACGGCATTGCTTTGCTGATCTTACGAGGCGGTATCATTTTGATTTCCATATNATTGCGGGTCGATGTGGTTTGGGGAGAGGGGAGGGGAAAAACCTTAGTTTAACGTATTTCATGAGACGGCATTGCTTTGCTGATCTTACGAGGCGGTATCATTTTGATTTCCATATTGTTTTAATAGACCAGTGGAAAATTTTGCTCGTACGGAAGTAATATTCAAATTATTACAACCTGGAAAGTTTTAACCTAACCGAAATAAAATGCAATAAATATGATGTTGTTCGTATCTATTCGAATATTAAACACATTCGGTACGTACGTAAATATTTTTGGTGAAGTTGAATTTTCCATTATTACAAATGTGTTATTTTTACACTACCAAACAGAGTTTAGATTTTGGTTTTATAGGCCACTTACATTTCAAACACTCTAATAACAGTTTCGAAATACGTTATTTACAAAACACACTGACTTACTGTTTGTAATTCCTTTCTGAAGCTTCTGAACACATAGTGTTGTATTTTCAACTTTTGGACACGTTTGTTTGCCACTGGTACGAAATAGTTTTGCAGGATCATTCAGTAAATACGACACTTCGCCGTTTTCCTGAAGAAATATACTGCGCAATGAAAATAAACTGGGGCACTTCATGACGGTACCGAAAATGGCGGACTCATCCATTCACGTGTTGATAATATTACGTTTCGCCTAAGAAAACGAACTAAAAAAGCACCGCTACTGCAAAATATGATTAATGAAAGTAAATGCAAAAATAATTAACTACCGATACAATGTTAGATAACACCAGGAAGGTACCATACTCGCATAAACGCAACGAAAAAGATGACAAGCACAATGGCGTTCACCATGCTGGAAACGTTTAACCTATCGTAAGTTTGAGCAAGCTCCCCCATAATTGCTACACNAGGAAATATACTGCGCAATGAAAATAAACTGGGGCACTTCATGACGGTACCGAAAATGGCGGACTCGTCCATTCACGTGTTGATAATATTACGTTTCGCCTAAGAAAACGAACTAAAAAAGCACCGCTACTGCAACATATGATTACTGAAAGTAAATACAAAAATAATTAACTACCGATACAATGTTAGATAACACCAGGAAGGTACCATACTCGCATAAACGCAACGAAAAAGATCACGAGCACAATGGCGTTCACCATGCTGGAAACGTTTAACCTATCGTAAGTTTGAGCAAGCTCCCCCATAATTGCTACACATTTTTAAACCAATTCGCTAAAAGTCTAGAAAATTTTACATTACTTTGAAAATACCTATAATTTAAACCATAAATGTTGTAACAATAATTTACATTTTCTATTGCAATTTATAGTTCTGGGCACTATTTTCTTCAATAATCATCATCAATATGGCCAACATAACACATATCCCGCAACAACTCATCATCCGATACTCATCCGATAGCAAACGAGAGCATTTGCGGTTTATAAATAGTGTAGGTTGATCATATTGTCTGTAAAAATTTAATCTAATTACATGAGGTGCAGTATAGTAATAAACCATTCTAGCGTTCGCGTGGAGTGATTTCGGAAAATCATGCGGCTCAATGGTTCCCTGCGTGTACGCACCCCTTACTCGTGGTATCCACAAGTCTTGACCACGCGTGCAGGCCGTGGGATATTGGTCAGTCAGGCACGTCAGTAAGTGGGTTCTAATAAGAAGTGTGTGATAGGTCTTGCATAGGAGTAGCCATCTCTCACGCTTCCCGGTTATGTATTGTCGAGGGCTTCAGAGCATTAATGCGGGTCTTGTAGAACTTTATAAATGGTCGAGAGACAGCAGCTCTAGCTAGCAGATGACATAGGAGACAAAGATGGCGATCGAGCCAAACCAGCGCTCCTAGCAGCCAACTGAATAAATATAATAAATAGTAACCGACACTACGAGCAACGCTAACGCCACCTAGCTATCGACATCAGAAACAAACATGGCTATCAGCTGTGGCATACACTACCAGACAACTGTAACATGACGTCGCCCCCAAATACAATATGAATACTGCCAAACCATAAATGTTACAGCATAAACTACGGAAATCCAAGATGGCCACCATTGAAACTGAATGACAGAGCCGAAAGGAGGATGGGTCCAGCTCTGGATCCTGAATTCTTATCATCGTACACCTCAAATTATATTGCGTGGTAGATTTCGGAAGAAAATACTGCACTTCTTTCTAGCTGACGTCACATACTGAGGGGAGTATCAATCTACACGTCCTTCCCTCCTTTAGGGCAGGGGCCAACACTAACTAGAGGAAAATTGAGTTTAGTGGAGCTGACTGCGCTAGCTAAGAGATAGGAACAGACCTGTAATTCCGGGGACAACCAGATTAATAGAAGAATTGAGAGTTGAGATGAGGATGGAGTAGAGACAGAGTGAAAACTGGGGAGGAAATGGAAGCGTATTTTGAAAAATCTTCCACACCGCGATAGTGTCTACCACATTTAACATAAGAGAATCACGTAAAATTTTCCACCCACTGGGAGCCAGGGATATAACCGGGACCCCGGCGGTGGAAGGCTAGAGTCTAAACAACTGAGCCACTGATTCACGTTACTCAACGCGCTTCAGCTGACTAAAATGTCGAAATAGTGACCCGATGGTGATGAACTCACGAATACCAATTGCAAAAGATGACCAGAATGTCGTTTCGTCTTCGCTTAAACCCCGGACGTTAATCACGCTTTTAATTACTAACAGGAAATTGCAGTGAAATTAATTTTCGGCGAAATGTAAGGGATGGAAGGGGACGCTAACTTTACATCGCACCTACGATATGAGCAGGGAACACCTTGCAAATGCACAAACTGTCCGAGCCGGCAGTAAACTGCTGTGATGTCACTCAATTCCCCGTATATTGTTAAAGTGCTATGAGACAATATCCCTACCTGGAAGCTCATGTTGTTTATGCAAAAGTGTGAATTATAAATCTTTCCTTTGAGAGCCTTTGCAAGGTTAAAAAGCACTGAAGTTGTTTCCTTGTAGATTAGTAATAAACACAAAATAGCCAGTTATACAGAATCTAAACCTCACCATGTAAACTTAACTCATTTGATAGGAACATGTCAAAAAGTAATTCGCCATTTATCGTCCGGATAGTGTGTGTATGAACTTTCTAGGTGCTATACCCTGAACGTATAGGAAACGTTCTAAATGGTTCAGCCTATAAGAGCATCTCCGAGAAGTAGGACTATACCAAGAAGCAAAATGCTCCTTGAACCTATAGATCGACACTATTTTACTTTTGTGTACCTGGAGATTCTGTATTTATGTACTAACTGAATCACTGTAAAAACGTAGGATACAAGGGGGGGGGATAATGATAGTATGTCTTCAATGTCTTAAAGTATGCGTTCTGTCGTCTCTTATCGTGGCAAAGTAAATTTGAGGGAAGACTCCTAAATTGCGAGTGGTATATATATATATATATATATATATATATATATATATA
>NQII01009227.1:0-54842 GCA_002778355.1 Clitarchus hookeri | reverse complement strand
CTTACCACCGCACAATTTACAACTGAAGGTTGGCTTAGTAGTAATAATGCTTCGAAATCTAAACCAACCAAAACTTCGCAATGGAACGCGTTTGGTGATAAGAAAACTGATGACCAATGTGATTCACGTGACGATACTCAAAGGAAAATTCAAAGATGAGGAAGTTCTCATTCCGAGGATTGCTATGATCCCAACCGATATGCTCTTTGAGTTTAAACGACTTCAATTCCCGATTCGTCTTGCATTCGCCATGACGATTAACAAATCTCAAGGCCAATCCTTGAGTGTTTGTGGTCTGAATCTAGAAAATGCATGTTTTTCTCATGGTCAATTATACGTGGCATGTTCACGCGTCAGCAAACCATGGGTTTATTTGTTCTTGCGCCTGATAACAAAACAAAAAATGTCGTATATCACAAGGTGCTTCACTGAAGAAAATTAACGCGAGTACAACCCATGCAGCAAAATACAGCTGACATGCCATTGAAATACTTTATTTTTCTACTTTTATTGATTTTTTATTTTCTTTATATATTATCCTAATAAAAATATTGAACTTAATACATTTTTAGTATTAATTTTATTTTACGTTAATAAAATCCTAAATTAAGCTTAACTAAAAGTTAACACTACATTCATTGACCGTTAGGCGGTACGAAGTCCGCCGGGTCAGCTAGTTTTTAAATACTATTCCAATAATGTGTTTCCCTTTAAATGGTTAAGCCACGAAATCATAAAGTTTCCAGTTAGCATATTTTTGAATAATAGGTATCTTTTGTATATATTGTGTTGGAATCGTCAATTGAAACCCCTCCCTAAAAATTATTTGTTACAATTGTTCCAACACATCCTTTAATTTTGAAGGAAAGACTTAAACTGCAGGAAGCTTCGATAAAATTGATGAAACTGTTTGGTTTTACGGGCTACAATAAATAGCTGTAATTTGCAAATTTCGTGAGTGACTCCAGATTAACAATCGTCTACGCCATCTTGAAATTTTAATCAATTTATCTGAGAGTTTAATTAATTTAGCCTGGGTTTCACTGAAAATACCATGTATAGCTGTATTTACTACTTTAACATAATTGGTAAAATTAGCTAGAGCTACATTGTTGGCCTGAATTTCTTCGCTAATTTTCTCAAAGTTTTGCTTCAGTTCCTGTTCGTTTCTGAATAACAGCTCTACCAGATGAGACGGGGAAAAATCACAGCACCAATCGAAATGTATCCTATTGGATTAATTCCTCACTTCGTTCTTAGCCTTCTACTAACCTCAATTAAATCTTCTCCAGCAGCCCGATTAAAATTTCCTAAAATTGCACCTCCTAAAATTAACGGATTTTTAATTAATTTTTTTACATTTTTTTTTTATAATTATGAGTTTTACTTTTATTTATTTATTTTTCCTCTTTTTTTTATTAGAAAAGGTGCGTCATTTAGACAAATTCTGTTATCGTTGGCATTAAATTAGTTTGAAAATTCAAATAGTATTTCTAAGGAGCTGAATCAATCTACAAAAATGTTGCCTGTAATAAAAATGGGTTATATGATAAGAAGGATGCCTGAAGAATGTTTCTTTCGTTGCCGGTTACCTCCTACCAGTCGTACACAGTCGGCTTGCTTTCAGTGCTGCCAATGGAACTGCTGGGCGGGACCCTCTCTTCCTTATTCTACAAGATGCCGAATGTTTCCCTGCCAGTTGCCCCGAATTTTCTCCGCCGACTCTGTAACACTCCATACCACATGTGTTGGTATTCGTGCATAAATAACAAAGGTACAATAACATTCCAATCAACACATGCAATGTGTGATAAGTTATTCCTCCTGTTCACTGAAGTACAGAGGTCTTTCAGCAGGCCTCGAACCCACGACCTCTGTCTTAGAGGTGCTGTCCGGCCGCTTCCTTGCCCGTCACAATGCCCATTGGGAGTAACATCCCTCTGTTGTCCAACCCCTTTCTCCTTTGGGGTGAAAATATAAATCAATTAATCACTGGGTTCCTCTCCCCTCGTTTGACGACTCAAGAACAAGAACAAAAAAAAAACGTAATTTCATTGCACTGTCTGAAGCACCTTTTATTATCAAGCCACGCATCACAGACTCAGCGGTACTTACGAGGGCCATTCTTACGCATTCATTCACTCGCGAATCCCGGTGAAAGTTACACGTCAACTGGCAAGTGACCCACTGGCACAGGAGTCCATGCATGGTCTTGAGACTTCATGCTCTTCAATCTGTGCAGTGTCAACATTCCACCTACTGCCGCCTCATGCGTCATCCCGTTTCGACATGTCTGAAACATCCTGTATTTTTCCCGCACAGAGAATTCTCTGTTCCTATCCCGGACTACAAAGGTCGTAACCAGGCAAGTCTCAAAACGCAGCTTGAGCTCACGGACCATCATTTCTATAACAATACAAATAACCCCATTTAGTCACAATCAATAAGCAAATCATAACCTAAGTATCGATAAATACATGTACAGCAGACATAATCAATTAATTTTTAGTTAGGTGATAGCATTAAATTGCCGACAAAATACAACGTACCAAAACATAACCGAAGCCAAAATGTAGAATAAAATACAAAACACATTAACTAAACATCTGCCTAAAAAGGCCCCCACAATCACATCAGTATGTAGCTGCTTCAGAGGGATACCGATCTGTCAGCTGCTGCAGGAAAGCCTAATCACCAACCAATAAACAAAGTGTTGTTCCCAGCTGACCACAACAGCAAACCACCTTAGAAAGAGCTACATGGTGCCAGACACCAGAAATGTGTTACAAACGGCAGGTAAGGGTGCTTAACTGTGTAGAACTTCCCTCTCTTAATTAAGGGAAGACACGTCTAAACGAACACAGACAATCAAGAAAACCTCGTTGCTTAAACGGTAGGGAGACTGAGTGACTGTGGAAGGCCAACAGCTTGCTTTCCTTTAACCAAACAATTATTACATAAATTAAAATTTGTGTCCTCTTAATCGTAGAGATCAGTCTGTCACAGAAAATAAATATTATTAGAGATTATTCGAGATAAGCTATAAAAATAAAGTATAGAGTTGAGTTAAGAGATTTGGGGGGCTCTTAAAGAAATAATGAATTAAAAAACACATTTACTTCACCTCATTTGTTATACAACTTATTGCCAACAAAACAAGTATAAAAAAATTATACTGCAATATGTACAAGGGAAATTATCCAAACAATTGATTAGTTTTTACAACATTGAACTGTAATAAAAGATTAAGTTCTAAACGCATGTCAATGTGAAAAGACTATTGCATCCTAACTAAGATAATAATACTAAAAAAAAGGAATGTACGATTTATAACATGACCAAATTATGAGAGGCAATAATTCTAGAACAAAGAAGAGAATAAATAAAGTGGTGTTTTCTTGAGGTTAGGTGTCACGAATCCTAGTACCAACAAAAGAAAGAAACATCGTCAATTTCTAAAGCCATTCCACCTGTTGAACATTAAAATAAAGGCTTTTCACCTCGTCAAATTGGTTAAGACACTAAATAATTTAAACTTATAGGTGACCTTGCATCACCTCACCTTCAACCCTATGCCTGAAGATGTATCGCAACATGCAGAATCTTTCCCTGTGGTGTCTGGCAGCTGACACAGTAACGGTTATCTTATATAGCTATTTACAATTAAATTGCTACAAACTACAAATAAAAACAAAATCAAAATCTGGTACTTATCTTTTACATCGTGATTCTATGGACCAGCTTCCTTCGATGGGTATTTGTCACATAAACATGACTATTGGGCGACAACACACCCACAAATAGTCGCCGCCATGTTCAGACACAAAAACTCCACCTTATTCCACCACCTCTGGGTTAAATAAATATCTCAGCCTCGAGTGTTTATTGCCCGAGATTCTTTCAGCAAACTTTCTGGATATAAAACCCCTCCACTACTCTAGCTCGAACACGTGTGTCGGAAACACGCGCAGTTAATTCCTGATCGAGGGTTGATGAGAAAAGCCAGCTGGCAGCCTTCTTTCTCTATGCTTTCACTTCTACGGGATTGCATCACACCTCCGAGCTGGACAAAACGCGCTACTTCAGCATGAAAACACGGGTTTTAAGACAGCTGTTCGCACATGTAAACGCAGTGCCCTGATTCCTGCCCACAAAAAAAACACGCCGTGCTTCGAACTATATGCACCCATTTGACAACACATGTGGCAAAAACCTACCCATGTGCCAAATCCAACAAGAGATGGGCTGCATCATAGTAAAAAATACAAAATGAGGACTTAACATTTTAACACAATAAATATCCGCAGCAATATTAATAGTTTATTTCAATTACAGTATATGTTTGTCTAATAATATTAAATATACTTACAGATTTTAATATCTTTATACATTAAAATTCACTTTTAATTTTAAAATATTTTTATTTGCTTTTATATTTATTCCACGTATTAATATATATTTACATCTCTATGTCAATAATTCAGTTGCTAAATGTAAGATTTTCTTTTAAATCTATTAAAAATATTTTTTTTATAACTAAAAATATTACGGTTGAGTTTTCACCTTTATGCCTTTACATATCCAACAATTTATCTAATTGAAACAGGTACATATATGTTCTTTAATCTTCAAAAACATGCGCGCAATTCAAAAAATAGTATTGCCTAATAAAATGTATTTATTTAGTTTTATTTATTTAACACTCTGTTTTATAATTGAGCAAAATTCTTGCTAATATATCTTTTAGATTCATTAATACAGTTAATAACTTATATATCCATTTTTATAATTTAGTATACTATTTATTCATCAACATTTGGTGTTTCACAATTTTTTTTTTACTTTCGTACAGATAATAAACCACAAGGTTTTGACTTATAAGTTAATTGTTTACTTAAACTTCGACTTTATTTGTATTTGGAAGCTAGCAGATTGTGGTATTTTATTTCAGTCCAATACATATTTATAGTCTGAAGGGAATGTAATTTTCTCTTAGTTTGCTAATGATTTTCAGGTTTCTGCTATAAGAAACCTGATTAAGCAAAAAAACCCTGGATGAATTATTTTTGGTTTAAAAATGTGTGCCAATAACTTTTATGCAACTACCTATTGTATTCTAGAATTTGTTTTTGACTGTAAATTTTAAAAAATTGTAAGCTCTATTTTTTTATTAATTTAATTCTGTAATTATTGCAATTTCATTTACAGAGAATGGCAAAAAATCTATTAACAAATTGAAAATTAATAAATAATTTGATTTATGTAAGAATTTATTTTAATCATCGTTTCTTATTCAACTGAGTCTTAAAATAATATTGGATAAAGTATATTCTACATATTTATTTTGTGTTGTAAAAATATACACGGACCTATTTATGTCTGCTGAAAATCACAAGGAATATAAATATTAATATCCTTCCTCTGCTCATAACTTGATCTTATTAACAAATTAGTTCCTACAAAACATTTTATTTCATATCTATATTTTGCACCAGTACATTAAAACTCATAAAGAGTGGCAAACTAAAATTTTGATATCAACATTTAGAACATGCTATTTTATTTATCATGATGCCCATTACAACCAAGAAAATTATGCCAAAATTTTTAATTTTATAAAATATTTCTAAATATGCACAATACTTATAAACTAATCAAAGGAGTTTTAATTTTTAAGATAACCTCTTGTTAACAAATTGATTTATAATAATAAACACATTGTTGAATGTTCCAATACCAACTATAAATACGAAATTATATTCACGTTTGTCAATTCTTTTTATTATTTACAAAATCACGAATATCTATTTTTAAGTTACCAGGTTATTTTCTGGAATCATTTCGTATAGATATGTTTTTCTTGATCCAAAACTTGGAAACAACCGTATGTCCTCTTGAATTAAATACACCAAAATTACTAATGCCTACAATAATTTATATAGTAATATAATGTGGTAAATTTCTCCCAGTCTTTTCTTAAAGTTATTAAACCAAACTACACAATCAATGTTTTTTTAATAAATACATCAGTATTTTATGCAATAAAAGAACAAAATTGCTAAATTATCTAACAATTTAATTGAGGAAACATGGTTAATTTTAATTTGATTCATGGTGATCAATTATTTTATTTCAACTATGTAAAATTTCTTCTTATGATCAATTTGATGGAAGAAGGTTATTAGAATTAATAAATTGTTTGAACCTTATAAAATGTATTAAATTCATATTTACTATATTCATAATAGTATGTAGTTAAAATTCGTTGTAAATTTAATATCTGGTTTTATATATATCATATTTTATTTTACATAAAAAATTTTAATATAAAATTATTATAATAGAAAATGGCAAATATTTTTGTGCAAAAATACTTCCTAATTGTAAAAAAATTTTAAACTCAAAGTATACATTGTAGCGTTCAATTTTAAATGAGTGTTATATTTAATTAAACTAATAATTTGGTACTGATACTGAACTAACTGTTGAATCTTATATCTTACATTTGAAAATATTTTTTAAACATTTCTTATGGAAGTGTAAGTGTTAAATAAAATTAAACTCATTTTGAAGGTAATGACAAAATAGATCTTAAGTTATAAACGAAAGGGAACACCTAAATATATAATTATTATAATTATTAAAAATTATTACAAAACAAAATAAACCAATAAATATGAACGAAAAATATATTTATGTGGTATTAACGATTTAATTTATTACTTTGTATAATATGTATAACTTTGCTGTAATATGCTAATACAAGTTTTTTATTATGTTATTTTATTTTTACATATATTTTAACTACGCGATTTCAGATATTTTGAATAAAGGCTATAATATCATAACAAAATAGTTTGTAGTTAATTATCTAAATACGTTAAAATAATAAATATTTAATTTAAAATGTTTTCTGTTATTCTATTCCTTGTGTTATTTTACAATATCTGGATAGTAAAGTATATCTTAAATTTATTAAATTATTATTATCATGTGACATTAGTAGCCATTTCACGAACTTAAATCTTAATATCTTATAATATATTCGTTTCATTAAATTGATTTTATCACTGTCTCTATGGTCAAATATAAATTTACTATATTATTTTAGTTTAATTTTTTTATTAAAAATGCTGTTATCGAAATATTGAATATTTCCTATATTTTTCATTGAATACCTGTATCTCAAACCATGATATTTATCAATAATTTAACCATTAGAGTAATGTTACATTTGACTTTCAGATACTTTTTTGGCATAAAATACATATTATGTCTAGGATTATTTTAATGTAAAACTTATCAATTATAGATTTAAACACTCATGAATGGTGATATTTTTATTTTGCAAATAAAAGATTTAGTATATTAGAAACAAAATTAAAAACTAATTCAGTACTTGCTTGCCACTAATTCTTTTGATAATTTTTAGTTTCTCTTGGCAACATATGTTGGCATATTATATTTTCTTTTCTCTTTTTCATTTTTGTATGTGCTACGCCAAAATTTCCAGTTGATACTTATCAATTTTTTAAAAAGTTTTGCAATGATTTATTTCATAATCTTCTATGAAAAATAAATTAGGTATCATGTCTATTTCTAATAATTTCAGTGATTTTTCGCGATAGAGTAGAGTGGATAGGTTTCTGCGACTCTTAGCGTCAGGGCCTTGAGAACCGATGAAGGTGGAGCGAGACGATGATGGAGCAGCGCTGGAATGCAAGGGCAGAAGATAACAGGCGATCCCCGAGAAAACCCGCCGACAAGCGGCGTTGTCCGGCACGATTACAACGTGCGAATATCCATGGGAATCAAATTTGTTTTGAACTGGTGGGAGGCGAACGCTCTAACTGCTGCGCCACCACAGCTCCCTTTTCGCAATAGGCGATTACTCATTTACATGCAAAGATTTTTTTAAATCATTGCTGGATATCTTTCTCATTTTTGTGTTAAAACGCATTGTTTCTGTGGTCAATATGACTGATTTAAATTTAAAAAGTTTTAAGGTCCTGTACATGTTAATACTAATTATATGTTAATAATTTAAATTCCTTCGATAAACCTGTTATTTCTACTTCTGGGGTTAGGTGTTAACCTTTATGTAAACAATACAAGTATTTTGGCTATTCTGAATTCACACATTATTTATATCTATGACCAGAATCATTTCTCAAAATTAACGTATAGATTTACAAGATATTATTTTTAATTCGAAAAATAAAACAATGAAAACCATTATCTTATAAATATTCAGAAATAGCCTATCCCTTTAAATTATTTGTATCTAAGTATACTAAACAATGTGAGTCTTTGTTTTTATCGAAATAGTGAAGTATTTACTATCATACCTTTCACAACTGAAATACATCTCCTTAAATTATGTTCTTTTATCAAAATAATTTCGTAAGCATAAAGTGTATGTATAGTTCCTTTTATACAGTGCCAAAAAATCAAATTCTTTAAAATGCTAAGCATGTTATTTATCATGTAATCATTTCTCCCTTCCAACTTCAAATTTATAACCTTAAATTAAACACGATTTTTATTATAGCAACTATTATACTAGTGTAAACATTGAATATGAGATCTACTCCAATCTTTAATAACATGCTATTTTTTTTTTTCACTATACAGTTCATTTTTATATGATCATTTTGTTTCGTCAGTTTTTAAAATTACAATTACGCTCGTGTAAATAAACAATCATTTGAAAACAAACCCTTTATAGTTTCCATTAAATTTTTTATATTGCTTAAATTTCATCTTATAACGCCTATCAACATTACATTTTAATTTAATGTGTGTTTTCCAATTATATGTTATCCTTATTTATGTGTTATTACATATATTAGTATATTTTCAAACACCAAATCTTCAGTAAACTGTCAAATTTTTTAAATAATGGAAAAAGTTAAATTATTTTCAATTGTTATTATAACATTAAGGGAATTAATGTATTTTCCCATCAGGCGTTTATAATAATGAAATTACCACCTAATTTACACTGGAGAGCCAAAAAAAACTGGTATAGGCGTGCGTATGCAAATAACAGAGTTATAGAACAAATCAGAGTAACGCGATGTGGTCGGCAGCGCCTATATAAGACAACAAGCATCTGGCAAAGATGCTAGATCGGTTACTGCGGCTACAATGGCAGGTTATCAAGATTTAAGTGAGTTTGAATGTGGTGTTATAGTCGGCGCACGAGAGATGGCACCTGGCATCTCCGAGGTAGCGATAAAATTTGGATTTTCGCGTACGACCATTTCACGAGTGTAACGGGAATATTGGGAATCCGGTAAAACATCAAATCTTTGACATCGCTGTAGCCGGAAAAAGATCGTGAACGAGCGGGACAAACGACGACTGACAAGAATCATTAAACGTGACAGACGTGCAATCCTTTCTCAAATTGGCACAGATTCCAATGCTGGGGCATCAACAAGTGCCAGCGTGCTAACTATTCAACGGACCATCATTGATATGGGCTTTCGGAGCCAAAGGCCCACTCGTGTACCGTTGTTGACTGCACGGCACAAAGCTTTACGCCTCGTCTGGGCCCGCCAACACCGCCATTGGACTGTTGATGACTGGAAACACGTTGCATGGTCTGACGAGTCTCGTTTCCAATTATATCGGGCGGATGGACGTGTACGGGTATGCAGACATCCTCATGAATCCGTGGACCCTACATGTCAACAGGGGACTGTTCAAGCTGGTGGAGGCTCTGTCATGGTATGGGGCGTGTGCAGCTGGCGTGAAATGGGACCCCCGATACGTCTAGAAACGACTCTGACAGGTGACAGATACGTAAGCATCCTGTCCGATGACCTGCACCCATTCATGTCTATTGTGCATTCCGATGGGCGTGGACAATTTCAGCAGGACAATGCGACACCGCACACGTCTAGAGTTACTACTGAGTGGCTCCAGGAACGCTCTTCTGACTTTAGACACTTCCATTGACCACTTAAATCATCAGACATGAACATTATTGAGCATAACTGGGATGCCTTGCAACGTGCATTTCAGAAGAGATCTCCACCGCCTCGCACTTCTATGGATTTGTAGACTTCCCTGCAGGATTCATGTTGTGAATTGCCTCCTGCATACCTTCAGACATTAGTCGAATCCATGCCACGTCGTATTGCGGCACTTCTGCGTGCTCGTGGGGGCCCTATACGTTATTAGGCAGGTGTACCAGTTTTTTTGGCACTTGTAGTGTATTAGAATTCACTTCTATACGGTTTACCAATCTTGGATTTTATGGTTTATTTGTTTGATTATTTTTAACGAGTCTTTGGTTCTTAATATGTGTGTATATTCCGCCATGTCTTCTTCATTTTTATTAGTTCTATTAATTCTTATATGTATTATGTCATTACATTAATACTTAACATTTATATTCTCAACATAATAAATTACTAATACTTCATTAACCTTATACTTTACTGTATAAATCTGAAGAATTAATTTGACGTCAAATGTATTAATTTTTGATTAGTTGTATTGTAATTTTCCTACAGTATTTTTGTCAATATGATATGAAGTAAACGCAAGAAATATTTAATTAATTTATGTCGTAACTTGCGAATTATGTTTAGGTATATTAAATCCTTCATTATACTTTCTAAAAGAACGTTAATTGCAAATGGAACTTTCATTATAGTTTTATGAAATTGATGTCTGATTTTTTTGCCTTTTCTGGTAGATTTTAAGAACCTCCTTCCATTTTATCAAATTACAGCAACTAACTTAATTTTTTTGAGCACATCTTACGAATCAATATATAACGTATTATATAGGCTGTATGAGAACTCACCTGAAATATTTCTGGAAGTGATTTCTTGTAGAAAATGAGGTAGACATATGCAATTTAACTTTACGTCCTTGAATATCGAGTTTAGAGATTGAGTTTTTTCAAAATATAAGATTCGGCATGGAATTAAACTACGATTCTTGGAAAATGTTAAGTGTTATCGAACTATTCACCGTATGAAAAAACCTGCGTTAAGCCCTTCCGCCTTTATACAAATAATAAGGATGCCCAACCTCACAACCTCTTATTGCATACAATTTTAGTCCTATAAATTTTATAAAATTTTGGTGCTGGTGTGACTTTGTGCGTGGAAATGGTCAGCTACCTACACACCCAAATTTTTCGAAAATTTTGAAATATTAATTCAACATCGCGATTTAACATGGCATAATTACAAACATGATTAATAAATGGTTGGCGAAACGTAGTCTGTCAACGAAAATTTGCTACCACGAAACTGTGATAAGATTGTTTAGCGCCCATCAAACAATGACGACATTGACTCAGAAAAAGCCAGACCATATCGAATATATCAAAAATGTAATTTTTTTCAAACATTTAACTGGTTGTTTGATGGTTGGTAGCAAGTTTAAAAAAAAAACTTTGGTTAACTGGTATATATCTCTCTGTTGGGCCAACGTTGCGCACCAAACATTTTATATACCAAACGATCTGATTGTCAGCAATGCCCTTTCTTGTATTTTATATACTTAGAATGTTTTTCAAGATCTGAAATTATTTATCTTGGAAATATGTATAATTGTTTATATGGTATGTCAATGTTGGGAACACGACGGTTGCTAATTGGTATTTAATGTTAAGTTGGGCCAACAACATGTAACCAAAATTTTGCCAACAATGTAAATTTATACATTTCTGATTAAATCAAACCAAAATGTAGCATGTTTTCATAAAAGCTATGTTTCATACAAACAAAAAAAATTCTTATTTAAAAATTTTTCTGTTGGACATATGCTGGTTATTTGTTGGGGAAAATACTGTCGACATTTTATTTGTATGCCAACCATTATAATGCCACTGATATAAAAAAAATTGTTTTAAATGTAAAATTATTAATTTTCTCAGTTTGTGAAGTCTTTGCGGAATTAATTTTTGTTTTGTTTCTTATGTACTGTGTCAGTGTTGTGAAAATAACATTTGGTGATGGGTAGGTTTTGTTATGTTGTGACAACATTGTGTTGCAAAGATTCTGTTCACATAGGAAAGTATTAATTTGTACTAAATAAAAAGTTTATATTATAGTTTTTGTTTGTTTTATTGTTCAGGTTTTCATCAGATTACTAACATGTCATGTACAATTGCTTCAAGCAGGGGTTTCAAAGTTTTAAGCAATAAAGGGAGCCCACCACTATTAAATGTATTAAGAGGTCTACTCGCCATTGCATGTACAATTAAAGCATTAATTAAGTCTCATAAAATATAAATATTCCATTAACTTTTTTGTACCATTTCAGGTAACCAACATCTAAGTAATGCATGAACTTGGAAGGAATTAGTAGTGTAATTAAGTATTATATTTTAAGAGCTAAAGTTTGGTGGGAATTTTGGTAGGCCTTTGGTAGGTTGTAAGTTATTTTGGAATAAAAACTGGAATATGTTAATGCGCATCAGTTTACATTACAGTTTCAAGCATATGTAAGGAAAAATTATCCTGCATCATTGCTGGTAATTTTATACAGTGCATACATTGACTCAACAAAAGGCTTAAATATAAATATTTGTCATACTGGAAAGCGTGCAAAGAATAACCTCAAATAAATATGTTATTTTTTCGCATAGTAAGATAGGTAAATAAAGTTTAAATTATGTATAATGCGAATAGATTTTTCAGATATGGATTGTGTAATGGAAGAGCAAAAAATATCCTTGGTAAGTGTAGCTGTTCCTTTTTAATTTTCTAGTATTCATTAAATTTATTTAAACATCACTAAGAAATTGGATTTGATAGGGCTTATTAACGTCCCCCTGTGTTATTCCTGAAGAATTAGCAGGGGACGGCTTACAAACTAACTTGTGAACTAATTTAAACTAACACCCATGCCTTTTCCAGAATTCAAACACAGAGCCTCCCGCACCCCAGGCCGGCGGCGTACCTACCGACTGCGCCACGGGAGGTCGGCTATCACTAAGCAATGTTGGCAAAAGTTTGTTTATTGGTTTGTGTAATGTAAGTAATAACACGTCTTGCCAACTTAGGTACTACAAATTTTGCAAAGATGTCAGTAAGCCTCTGGTTGGTAAATGGCTGAAAATTGGTCGGTATCCAACTAATAAAATGACGTTGGGCCAACGTAGTACCGAATGTCATTTTAATATTTAGTCAACGTAATTTTTCTAAAGTTGACCCAACTTTGGAGCATAGTTTGTGCCAACATTTGTCCAACACCAAAAATTGCTACTGGGATATAAATCAGTAAGAATGGTACCCATATATCATTCAACAGTGGCAGAATTTCTGCTGTAACGGTTAGACATAAAGTTAATATTCTTTGATGACTCAGCGACAAAATGTAGATCGGGTAGTGAAGTCTCTATTCCGACAGACGGCACTTTTTTGTTTTTGAATGAAAGATTCATAGCTATATTAGCGCAGAAGAACTAATTTTTTACTGTTAAATTATAAAAAGTACTTTAGTGATTAAAAAATAATTTTTCACTGATTCCTGATAGAGCATTCTAAACTCGTTTGATAATTGAAAATTTACTTTAATGTGGTGAATATTCCCAGATTCCAATAAAGAGTGCATGTTACATACAAACGTAAATAAATTATAAACACCAGAAGTAACAATATTAAACTCCCTGTTCGTGTTATATGTTGCGTGCTTGTATTAGAAGGTGTACATCTTACTTCATCGTCTGCATGGTAGGAATACACAGTAAAAGTGTGCGTCATAATATATCATGTGGCACTTATTGACAGGAACGTTGACAGGTCGCTAGTTACACGCAAAGAGCTTACGTGGCTCTGTCAGCGGCATGCTTTGTTCCATGTGAAACAGAACAAAAAGAAGTGAACGTTAAATTTAATAGAAATATGATGCAGTGATTTCTTCGTGTTAAATGTGAGTAATATCTAGAGTTTATGCGCTCCTTAAATAGCCGTCATTTCATATAGTAAAATGATTTAACTTAAGATTTCCATTGGAAAGATATCACCAATATTATATGTGCAAAATTATGACGATTTTATTAAAAAGGTAGTACCACTTAGAGGCCTATTAATTTTCACCGCTGTTCTGTGTATACATCACGCAGGTCACACAATTTCATATTAAAATAAACATTATATAACATAAAAAGATAGTTCCAGAACAATGCAGACCACAGAACGTAAATTTTTGAAAGAGTAGTAAAAATTCATAACTATTTAGTTTTAAATACATTAATAGTAATACAAAATCGCAATATTTCCTTGATATGTAGTTTACGTACCTGCATAAAATGTATATGGTTTCTGTAATAATTTCCGTGCAAAATTATGTAAATTATATCAATTAATTTACGTGCATGAACATTTACAATTTTCAATATTTATTTTCAGGAATATCGTAACATTTCTGTAATCTATAATAATACATAACTGCTTAAATACTGATTTCGTTTCATAAAAATAAAACGCAGAACCTGCTTTGCTTTCAACTACAATGTTTCAAATACTTTTTCCAATTTCTTTACTTTTAACCATTGACAGAATTCGGGACATGGCGGCTTTCTACGTTGCACATTTCACATTCTATGTTTCACGTTTCTAATTTGACGTTCCACGTTTGAGGTTACACATTTCACGTTCCAGGTTTAAAATTAAAATATAACTGTGATGCCTTTTTTAAACTACTGAAAGGTTGAAAAATTTAACAGTTATATGACTGTTTTAGCTTATTGATGTGATGGTAAGTAGAACATAGCATTTCTAACATGAAACGGTGGGATGTGGTAAATGTAACGTGTAACATGGAATATGGAAAGTGGAGCATTGAATGTGGAATAAAAGACGTCGAACATCGAGGTGTCCCGAACTTCATCCAGATGTTAAAATACAAAGAAGGAAATTTAGTTTAAATTTGGTAGCTGCAAGAAAGAAACGTCCTGATTTTACCTATGCGAAACTACTAAATTTGCATTATAATAGGTAAATTGGAGTATTAATAAATTTCATAATATTACACGCAAATAATTACTGCAACCATTTCCATTTTTATGTAATTAGTTCAATTGATGCGTGATGGAGTATCATGGTTTTTACACGAAAATAAATAATAAATACTTTGACCATAGCAATTTTTATGCAGGTAAGTAAACTGAACACTGACGAAATTGGATGATTTCCTTTTATAACTGTATTCCAGAATTATTTTTGATTATTTTTTGTAGAATCGTATTTTTGGTAGCCTCTACTAGTGTCCTGTCCTAAATTCTTATATATACACAAACATAAACTCGGAATATTTAAATGTAAACCCCCAGGATTTTCAGAAACTAATATAACGAGTATCAAGAATGCCTTAATGGCATATTATCAATTTTTCTGCCAGTCAACAGCATCATTCGTTTAATACAACCCCCGCTACGTGCAGGAAATATATGAAATGAATTTATTACGCTGTATGCACAGTTTCCAATCGTTATTGTAATGTGTTCGGAGCGTGTATATACATACAATCCATCTGTAGAAATGAAGATAAGCAGTTTTTATCCGTCTAACTATTTATACGCAATGTTTTTATAAACAGGATGTTGCCCCAAAATAAATAGGTGTATTACGGCGAATATTTTTTTTTCTTACCGTAATCTATTACGACGACCTGTGTATGCGAAAATGTTTGCGCGTCGTTTCTGGTGTGGATGCTCAATATAAGAGCTTTAAAATGTAGGCTAGGCAGTATTTATTAAGTTTATATTTAGCTGATGTGTCTAGGAGCTACGATTACTTATTTTTAGTATCATATAATTAACACTTCAAAGTTTACACGAAAATTAAAAACAGTAATTTAACTCGCAATTTTTATTCCATATATATATATATATATATATAAATATATATATGTAATAGTTTGGCAACAAATATTAAGTTCCCGATAATCCTGTAAACAAATGTTGCTACAAAATGTAAATAGCAATTCTGAAATTATTATTCAATTTAAACGTATCTAATAATATAGGTGAAAAATGTAATTATAATATACAAGTATTGATTCGTGTTACTAAAACATAAGTTATTCCCAAAGAGAACAGAAATTTCAAATTTTAGTTATAAAAATTCCGATTTTATTTCTGTTTTCCAAGTTATTGTTAAATACGCTATAGAAGACTCTACATTAATGGGTAGGTGTGACAATGTGAGACATTCGGATGAATCACGTTTCATGCAAGCATAACTCGGAGACGAGTTCGACAACACTTCGAACAGTTTGATACGTTTGGGATCTCGCATCGTAGGGTTGCGAGAAATGGGAAGGTCATTTCGCCGCATGACGCGCTATACTGGTCGTGTGGATACTATCATGGCACGATTTTGGTTCCAGGGGATAGACAGCGGCATGCACACACGACACGCAGTATCTGGGACACCGCACACGAGATACCCTGAGGAAGAACCAACTGTTTGTCCGACATGCGCGTAGTGCCCCAACCACCACGATTGCGAACATTCAGTGAGCAGCGATACCCAGCCTGCAGTATCCTGTGAGTGCCCGCGCCACTGGCAGACCACTGCACTACGCAGGACTACATGCACGCAGACCTTTACGACGAATGTCCTTAACAGCACATTCGGCATCGGCACAGACTGCAATGGTGTCGTGACCAACTGTCGTGGAGACGTACAGAAGGGCAGCAGGTAGTCTTCAGCGATGAGTCCCGCTTTTGTCTTTATGGTGACGACCAACGCATGCGTGTGAAGAGGCAACGTGGGCAGAATGTCGCACATCCACATGGCCTAGTATCGTGGCGTGAGGTGCAATTTCGTACGATGTCCGATCACCGTTGGTCTTCATCGCGGCCACTTCGACCATGGACTAAAGATGAGGTAGACCGATATCGCTGGCTGCACACAACCAATCTCCGTGTCTCAACATAGAACTGCTTTTCTGCCAACACGTCTTACGGAAACGGCATAGTTTGGATGTTAGGTTAGAAAACTGATTTGTAAACAAATGTTTAGAGATATTTTTATACTTTAACTAAACAATTTGTAATACTGTTTGATTAAATTCTCATTTGTGAAAGCATTTCATTCATATAATAGAGCTTGTCATTTAAAATTTTAGTTAAGATATAAACAAACACTTTCATCACTGTTGACCATGTGACTTTGACAGTTGTGTTATTTTGAGGTAGGTCAATGTTGGGTACATGCGCAGAAGACGAATAAGCGGTCTACCTCATCTATAGTCTATGACTTTGACAGACCATGTCGTGAGGATCTGCAAACAGTAGCCGTGCTGTTTGTGAATGCCCACACTAGTGTTCTATTCCAACAGGACGACGCTCGTCCTCATACCGCTGCCATCTCAAGAGCCGGCCTTAAAGCAATGGATACTCGTGTATGACCAGCCACATCGCCAGGCCTATCCCCAACTGAAAATGTGTGAGATACTATTGGCAGCTGTATCATCCATAAAAAGTGATAAGCTTTATTTTTTAAATTATTTATTTTTAAGGTACACGGAAAGGTTTATCAAAGCAGGTATAAATAATACAAAAATACTTTTTGTAACTAGTCCTACAGCATTCCTCTATAGTGTTGCTGCTTCAAACATTACACCATAAATGAGCTAAGCGTTTTAATTTGGTAGCTTACTTGCCGAGTATTAAATAAATCGTTTGGTATATCCCGGGCAACTTCATTATAGACGGTTTTCCCCAAAAATCACCCCCTTTCTCATTTAGGGAAAATGCGCGTGCAGTTACAAAAATAAGAACGTTTTCAATTCTTCGCCCATTATATATATATTAAATTCTGATTCGTATCTGCACATAGATGGAACTGAGCGTTTTTAATTTTAAAACGATGTGAATCCCATCTACAAAATCACAGATACAGTGGAGGAGATGATTATGCATCACCAAATCGCGTCAAGTGGTGCCGAAAGGAGGCTGGTATTCCAATCCTGATCTAGGCAGCTGCATTGATTTCAGAAAGCTATTACCATTGTTACCTGCCTCTGAACTTAGGTGCTCAAAAGTTCCCCTATCGCCTTCTCTTCGCAGCAATAATTATTTATAGGGGGAAAAAATATATATTTGATAATCGAGTAAGAGATAAATGATTAACCAATATAATTTTTTTCTCGAAATGTTGCCGCTATGAAAATTATAGAGAAAAAAAAATTTCCCCACGGTAAGATAACATGTAAGTGAAAATAAGTTTCTGATAACTATGATTGTTTAGGATGTAAATGATTCTGCTGTTACGATACAAATTAAAATCAAGGAAAATAATAATTAATATTTCAAACATAAAATATAAGATGATTCATAAATATGTTACACTAACTTTTTAATGACATTGTGAGCAAGTCATAAAAGTTAGAATACTCTTCGTTTATACTCTATACTGTGCAAGGTAGCTAAAGATGAACAAACATGGCTGTAATCAGAAATTTGCGCAGGTATTCAGTAAACTGTTTAGATACACTTAACTACGGAAACACTGGCAAAAAGTATAAGACACCTATGATAAAAGTAATTAAGATAACGAGTTATTTTATGCGGGTTATAAGGTTTTTAATTTTTTGATACGTGAGACTCTAAACTAATGTTTAAACATCTAAGACAAAAATGCCAATTTCCGCGCTAAATACAACTGAAGCTACTCAGAAAATATTTCTATAATATCCTGCACATATCCCCTCCACCAATTGCAGAAACTGTCATAAAAACGCTATTTTAGTTCAATTCGCCATTATATAAAAAAATTTGAACTTAAATTTTTAGTCATACTAAGGCAAGAAATAAATTTATATACATTTAGTTTTTATTCTTAACCCTATTTTATTATATTTTGTAAAACAATGCCTTAAACTTAGTTCCAGTATTTCAGAATTTTTTTTAGTTAAAATCTATATAAGTCTGCAGGGTAATGATAATTTAATATAAAATCACACAAAATGCCATGAACAGGTAGAAGAAGAGTGAGGAAGAACAAAGTCAACAGTGGACATAGGATAGAATAAACAAACATGTGGAATTTTCTATAATGCGACAGCAGTAAATACTTTTGGAAAAGAAATTTGCTTGTAGTTTGTCTCTTGATTTTCTTTGTCCGTTACACACGTATCTGTGCTGCAAATCAGCAGTGGACGATTGTGAAATGGTTTGAATATATGAAGAAAAATGTCTAACTCTTTTCGCAAAAGGGTTAATTAAACAACGATTTTTTGTCTAGTAATATTTTACATAATAATTAACCAGTGGTAAGTTTTATGGGTCGCAAATTTCTAGGATTGCATTACTACATGATTAGAGCGACTAAGTGAACCTTAAAAAAAATTTAAGAAATAACAAAAATAAAATTTTACAGCAAAAATAATAAAAATTCAACTTTAGTTTTAAATGATTTATAACTTGAAGAGAATACATTTTTAAGATATTTAAAAATTCCAAATATACTTCAGTCATTAGGTGAGTGTTAAACATTAAACAGATGTTTCTAGGGCTCTCCTATACAAATATTAGTGGAAAAAAATTAATTTGTGTTTAGTTCGTAGGGCTCGAATAACGTTAGCCTACTAAATAATAAATTCTAACTTAAAATAATAAATGAATACAATTCAATAAAATGGTTTTTAAGTTTTGTACTGAGTATTTAATTTATATATATTTCCACCAAAACAGAGAAAGAGGATAATATTTAAAGCGCCCTATGTTCGCTCACACACAAAATCTGTGATTTTAAAAGTGTAACCTTGGTATAACCAAATCATTAAGAGCGAACGGAAATAATTTAACGTCAAATAGGTTCATTGAAGTTAACAAGTGTTTAGTGGGTAAAGTGGCAAACGTAAGACAAGACAATCCTAGGGACCGGATTTTTCCAACATTGTGAGCTAATATTTTGCCAGATTTATGACTTTCATTCTTTATTTGCGATGTAATAAACAGTAAGACAGAAGTACACCACTCTGGCAAAATAGTTGCTAACAAAGATAGTGAAAACAAATATTTATAGGGTTGCTCTTTCTTGGTTTGTATATACTGGCTTTCAAACGCTCGTGTACAATACAAATTCATAGCTCGTGCCACGTGTTTTTCACAAGTTTTGCACGCAGACTAGACTTCAATATTCTATACACACACCTGAATATTTGCTTTGTTTATTGGCCACGTGTGATTGTAACAAGACATTTTCTCACCTGACTGGGCCAATCAGAATAAAGTTACGCCGATACCGAACGACTGTGATTAGCGGGTAGACACAAAAGACTTATGGCAATTAAAATCACCCGTTTATAACCCACACACTCCTAGTAAGACAAGTATGGTAGCATGTTAATAGCTATGCCAGTAAAACTATGCACAAGATGTGTTAGTGACAAAGTTTACTATGAATTCCTCACCTCACTGACCGACTTGAATATATTGTATTGTTTGAAGTGACAGTAGATGAGATAAGTTAAGAAACAGCACAGTAACTAGGCGGAAAAGTTCTGCTGAACGATGTGATGAGTGGTACGCCGGTTGTGTGCGCTTTATCGTCAGCGCGATTTTGTCAGTTCTGCGTAAAAGATAAGCGATGTTTTCTACAATTACATAAATCCAAGAGGTGTTCTAATTTCCTCGTGCACAAGTCGTAGTTGTGAAGTTTTGGCAAATAAATATTCGTCATTCCTGTAATTTAAATTCTGGTAGGATGACGTCAAATGGTTCGGCGCACCGCTGGCTGCTGTGGGCGTGAAATTTAAACGACGTAAGTTTAAGCAACTCTCTAAGTTCAGTGTTCAGGTAAGTGTGAGAAAGCGCCTCATGGAGTTTGTAACCATAGTCCTAGACTGTACAAAACAGCATCGGTAAATGTAATTTTTGGGGCAAGTCGGTCAGTAATGATGTACAGATTAAATAATATTATTCCGTAACTTGAAAGAAAACCGGATTTTTTTTCGTAAAGTAAAATACAAAAGTTTATCTACAAAACAAAGTCTAAGGATTTTATTAAAAAACTAATGTTTTGCATTTCGGAAGTTTCTACGAACAACCACTTGGAAAAATGTTATTGAAGTAAATTAGATAAGGAATATGTTTGCAACTGTACATATCAAGGGCCGCGTATTTGTTTATTCTCCTTGCACTGATATGCAAAGTTGCAATTAGGTGACTGACTTCTCGAGCAAGAGTCACATTTTCAGTTTCTCCCACAATTTTGAACTCGGCGATCAGCATCGTTATTATAAAAGCAGTAGTTAGATTTTGAAGTGAGTATAAAAACACAAACAATATTAAACTGAAATATATTGAAATAAATTTAAAGTACATATATGTTTTATTTATTATACGTAAAACACATGTTCTTTAGTTAATTAGAAAAGTTATTTTTTAATTAAACACATAGATTAATTGAACATTCTCAAGTCCTGGGTAACAAGAGAAGTCCTGCCAAACTCCAAATGTAAAACAGCTTAAGCGCACTATTAGAATTTTGTTTCAGAAAAAGACAATTTCTTTATAAGGACATGTTAACGACGGCAAGACAGGGAGATATTTTATCTTGTGAATAGTTTATTTCAAATGCATAGTCTTTTAACTTTGAATTTTACATGCATATATTACAAACCCTATTACAAAACGTGCAATACTTATATTGCTGTGTTTCTAAAATATTTTGGTAGATTAATTACTTAAAATACTTACTTCTTTCAAGAACACAAAATAATATAACAAACAATTTTTTTCAAGTACAGCAATTAAATTTGTCCTTAAGTGTTTAAATTATTTTTTGTTGAAAGGAATCCTGGTTCTGTAACATGCTGTCGCTTTTTTTTTTTTTTTTTTTTTTTTTATATTTTGTTGCTAGAATCAAAGGAAAATACATTTAGCAGCAGTTACTGAAAACTTGTGCAAAATTTCTTATAGTGTGCCTTAATTTTAATAATTGTTTCTTAGCTGTGATAATTTTAAATACTTTCTGTCTATGACAATGTACTTGCTCACTTGCGAGTTACTATAAAATAACTGGTCCAGTCCAATATTTTGAAAAAAAAAATACCTTCGCACTCCGAAACGTGGATCCGCGCCACTCATTTAGTACCAAGTAGCTGAAGATACCTACAATCCAGGTGAAATGAGAAAAATTTGCCATAAAAATAGTCTTGATTGCTGTATTTTCTGACACGCTGAAAGATTCTTTTATCTTTAGAATATATGTTATATGGCAAAACCAAGCTATAAATGACGTTGCATTAAACGACTGTGATAATACGTGTGTTAATGCGTAGTAAAAAATCCGTTGAAAGATTACCGTATGGAAAATGTGGTTTTTCTGAATAAAATGCGTACCATTGTTCCGATTCTGTTACGACATTTGAATTCAAGGAAACTTCAGTCAACACTGCACACTTACACGTGAAGTATAAACGAGGCCTAGTTTCTTTCAGCGCGTCAGTGGCAGGCGACATCCACGACTCGAGATTACCTTGAGAAGGTCCTGAGCTCCGTCGCAGGTTTGGCGGCAGGATTAGCGACGTTTTATCAGGTGTCCTCCTCCGGCGACTCCATGGCCACTCGCGCGTGGCTGCGTGTCACGGAGTCAAACAGCGACACGAAGGAGCGCAAACCACGGGCCCCCTTCCCCGCTGGCCTCCGGGAAACCCTCCCACGCAGCCAATTAACATCCACGCCATCCCTCGTGCCGGGGGAACAGGCCAATGGCGCTGGAGGACCCACGCTGCCGCGCATCCGGGCCCGCTCAGACCGACGTCGTGCTGCGTCCCGCCTTTCTCGCCCCTACGTACGTCTCGGCCCGCCTCCCGTTCGACTAGCATCGCTTCCTCCGCCGTCATGTATCGATACCAGCGCTTTCCTCGACGTCCATGCGTGACCATTCGAGTTCCTGCGACCTGTGACAAACTGACAACTCGGCGATACTTCCCTCGTTTGAACCGCGCCATAGCAGTCGTTCACTGATACACTAGTGCCATCATAGGACGTAGTTGTGAAAATAAAGCTTCCTTCGCCTGGCGACGTTAAAACACGCGATCATTGATCGACAATATAGATTCGATTTTCCGATTTAATGCAGCTTAGGCTTCGTCAAGTAAGTTTTTTAGTTTCATATGAGATTGTAAGCAAACTACCCAGAAAAAGTCTAATGTTGTTGCAGCAGAAAAAAATACTGTTGAACCATTTATTTTAAGTTAATGTTATAATAGAATTAATAATTACACTACAAAGTTAATAACGTTGTCCATTTAAAAAGTCTTATGTCAGTATAATGTAAATATACTCTTGAAGAGCTATGGGTAACAAAGCCTCCTAGTAATGTTGCTGCAACCAAATGTTGTATTATTTTAAAAGTAACAGGAAGAACGAATTATTTATGTTACTACGACATTGAAATAATGTCCAGCCAACACAAGTTTACACTGACTTGACATTGTAAAATGGCGGATACTAGTGAACAGCGATAACCTCGTCAAATGAAATATTTATATTTTAAAGCATATAATGATATATAAATGTAACTTATGAGTGGTTTGAAATATTCTTGCAATGGGGATGAATGACCAAGATAAATATTTTGAACATACTCCATTTTTACACTATGTCGTCATAGAAAGCTAAGTCTGAGACATGAAACAAACATGAAAAACTTGCCAAGAGTGGCTGCAGTCAAGATATATTTTGACTACAGCTACTCCTGACTCGTTTTTCGTGTCTCCGACTTGGTTTTCTGTGACGAGATAGTGTAGCAATGGAGTATGTTCAAAATATTTCACTTAATAAATGTAACATAGATAAGCTGTCAAACCTTACAAAGCAGTTTACGTGTGCCAAATATGCATATATTTCTAAATCACGAAGTATTTTCACTGCAGTTAGTTGTTACATGTAGTAGAATACCTACAAATTTAAAAGGAGTTAGTCATATCAAAATGGAGCAGTTGGTAGGAAGCTTATTTTCGTGAAGTGGCAGTCATGCATACAGATAAGGCTCGGGTTCGATTCTGACATCTGCATTTACTTATTTTCCTTCGTAGGTAAAATTTTTTTTTGCGACAAAATAAATGTACCTAATTTATTTTACATCGTAATGTTGTTTTAAAACAAAGGAAATATAAGGCAAGTTTTAACACAGGTGTTAACATCAACTCAACACAAAATTAATTTTACCGCAACATAAATACCATCTTAATGTTGAGAGTACAGTAAGATGGAAACGATGTTGCAAAATTATTTAATATTACATTTAGATTAATAGCATAGCAGCATATCACATTAACAGCAACATTAGTTACTGATGCATCACAGATAAAAAAAGTTAATGCACTTGTAACATTGTTACTGTTGACACAATATAGGACTTTTATGTATGCAGCCGCCTAGAAACTCCCGTTCAGAAAAAATAGAGAAGGTTTAAAAACATTTGTATATGTGTCAGTTTTCTTATAGGTTACTGGTAAATATTCGAAAACTTGTGCCCGTTGTTGTTTCACTTAAAAGTCCATGACATATGTCGAGACGTTACCGAAAAAACTAATTCATATTTATTCTTCTCGTATTTCTCTATATCTATTACGATTTTAAAAAAGAACGCGATAAAACGTGTCACCATGTTAACCTGTGGAAAAAAAAAAATATATATATATATATATATTAAACCCTCCTATACAATATAGTGTAATATTGAAGTTTCGTACGTCTAGTGCGTGGAACTTGCAACCAGTATAGACCTGAATATTTCACGAGTTCATTGTCCTGTAGGCAAGACAATAACGGAGATGTTACCTGCCAATAGGCTGCTCGCTGTCACAGCGGAAGAGATGACTAGGTTTGCATGTTGTCGCATGTTTGTTAGTTGCTGAGATTTATCCAGAAGATATCAATTGATGTATGGACCAATACCAAAAATAATGTAAGTTTGACATTGTTCTGAATTCTAGCTTGTCCTGAAATAAAATCCGCTAATTTTTCAAATCTGTGCCAATTAGAAGAATAGCGCATCACTCCCTGACCTACACATTAGTTAAATAAAATGTTGTTACAAATTATGCTAACGCCATTATATACCTACAAAAACTGGAAAAATTGTATGGAAGTCGGAAGCTAACTTGAAAAGAATTTAAGTAGTTATATCGTCTGTTCCGAAGTACATTAACAATGATTATTAGTATTGCACTATTTCGCGTATTTATTAGCATCTTAAGCCATCTTAAACCATAGCCATTTTAGCATCGTAAACCATCTTAAACCATAAGCAACAAAACATGTCATATACGTGTGTAGGCTATGAAGCCCCCGTTTCAGAGTTACAATGACGAAAATACAATAACACAACATATGAAATTACTGAATAACTTTATTGGCATTAACTACCAGTCGGAGGTATCATACAAACTGTTCCAAATGGACCCCACCTGGCCGTAAGCAGGTTGTGACACGTTGCACGAAGGCGTTCTGCCACGGCATGTCTGCAAGTTCATCGGAGTTGAGTGGTGGCATCAATGATCGCCCGTATCAACCGGCCCCGTGTGTCTGGTTTCCATCCGCTGTACACCCTACTTTTCAGGCCGCCTCAAAAGAAAACGTCCAATGAGGAGAGGTTAGGAGACCGCGCTGGCCACGAGACTGGGTCACACGAACGACTGGCCGCGCCAGAAACACACAGATGCTCAGAAAGGGTGCCGAACGCATCCGATGTGTACGATGCCACCACTCAACTATAACACGACACACACACCCATGCCACAGTGGCACACCTTGGTGCAATTTATCGCATTCTGCTTACGGTCAGATGGGGCACACACTGTGAACAACTTGTGTGGGACCACCAAAGTCAATGTCAATAGAGAACACATTTCTTTGTGTTGTATTTATTGCATTTCCGTCACTGTAACTCTGAAACGGAGCTTCAGAGCCTACACGTGTAAAAGACATTCTTTGTTTCTTATGACCTCTAGTTCACTCTGGCGATGTTTGTCGGTTTCGTCACGGAACACCCTTAATAAATACATTTTTTTTTGCATTGTTGACAAACATTTCTTCAACGAGTTCGCTTTTCATCCGAAATAATAAGAACCGATTTTAACTTTTGTTTGCGGGATTTTAAAGTACGATAGTTAGTAGCGCTCCATGTATAATCTTTTTATAGTTTTCGGGCACATGGAGGAGAGGTTTGGCGAGGCAAGCGCCGGGTTCACCGGGAACTTTATCTGAAATAAAGAACTGATGGTTAGTCAGATTCGTTAAAAATTACATTTTCATATATGCCTTTTCAAAATGTTTCTTGTTTATGTCATAAATTATAATAAATGGAGAACATCATGTGCAGCAAATATGTATGCATAGTTTTACCTAAGTGGATTATTTAATATTTAAGCACTTTCCATTTTTAACAACTGCAATTTAAGAACTTAGCTACAAATCCCTAAAAATATATTTCACTCGTGTTTATAATAGGACCAACAAATTTTTGTAGACTAATTAATATCTGGTGCGGTATAAAAACTTTTGGTTTTTGTTACTATTTGAACTGAAATTGTTATTTGTTTGTACAACAATTCAGTCGTACAATATTGTGATCACTACTAAAATTTTAAACCCAAACACAATAAAAATTCAAATTATGTTCTTTATTAGATACACGTGTGTGCAAAAGCGGCGATCGGTATGATAGATGTGATCAGTCTTGATCCTACGGAGAGTAGGTTGCGATCAGCATTGAGCATTTGGACTTACAGACACGCCGCGACAAAGAAGAGTTGATAAGCGCTCAGCACACCATATTGTAATGAACGAAACACATACTCGCCAGTATCACCATGAACCCATTGCTCGTTTCTATGTTGCTCTAGCTAGATCGTAAGACATAAAAATGAACATATCGCTCATGAAGCCGTCCCCTTAACTATGCTACGTACACTGTTAAAAAATTTCCGTGTATTCGCGGAAACGGTTACAGAATTATACAGTTAATATACGCGTCTGCGTTTCATAATCACAATCATAAAAACTCAAATGAGACCCGTGCGTACAGTAGATGGAACATGTACGTATATTGACAAACAGCTTCGGGTTTCGGAAACGAGCCATGCCGAGGCAACAAGAAGCATTCTTAGACGCTAGAACCTGAAAATTATCGTTCCTGCGCCAGTTAGGATATTCTTGCCGCATAACCTTGTTCATTCATACATCAAAACGCAGCAAAAGTAATATGTAGCAATTGACAGTATTTCAAACACTCGAGTATTACCAGAAAATGGAAAAGTTGCGAATGTTACTTCACATGAAAGGTTTAGACTCTAAATATTATTTTGTATATTCTACTGAGAATTTCTTCGTACATAAAAAAACTTTGCAAAAGTACAATAACGGCCACTATAATATGTAATTTTTTAACGTTACGAGAGCCGAATTTTTAATGAATCTATAAATACGTTCGCAGTTAACAAGAATCCATCTAAGTCGTGAAGACAAATGTTCAAAATATTGTATTCAATGATCATTATTTCACTTAAAACATGTGAAAATGTTTACGAATGACGTATTTTTGAATAATAGCCATTTACTATATTGGGGGTGGGGGTTAATTTAAAGTCCTTTCTAGTGTAAAAATCTTTCCTTTTACTTTACTTTCCCAGGATAGATAAGCTCATGCTCTCATACTAGGTGTTTTTTTCCTGCCCAGTTATTTTTGTATACAACTGAACTGACTGTAATGATAATTCATTGGTTTTCAATGCCACTGACTGTCATGTCAATGTAAATTTCATAAAACATAACTTCTACAATTATAAAACTTGAATTGTGCAGCTGTTTAATAAACTTGCAAACTTAATGTCCGTTTGGAGTGCAGTAATTGCCTCAATCACTAGCCTTAGTAATCCCCGAGAAGAGAGATTATATTATTACCAGAGTAAAAAGAACTAACTATCGAATTTAAATAAAATCACTTCCTGTCAGAAAAAGTGATCGTGTAGTA
Source organism: Clitarchus hookeri (assembly GCA_002778355.1). NCBI lineage: Eukaryota > Metazoa > Arthropoda > Insecta > Phasmatodea > Phasmatidae > Clitarchus > Clitarchus hookeri. The sequence goes on along the minus strand of NQII01009227.1, from coordinate 26,868 downwards.
AAGGGCTTGTGCTGTAACCCCGAGGATGCGGTTCAGGTCTCGGTGCTGGAAAGTAGTTCGTTTTTAAATAGGATTCGAAATTTTTTTCCCTATATTTTTTATTGCGATTGTTCTCTAGGGCATTATACAAATAAATTTGTTTACACTTCTCGATTATCTAGGGGCCTCGGTGGTTGAGCGGTTAGACTGTTTGCCTCCCATCAAAGCCAACCGGGTTCAATCCCCGGCCGGGTTACTCCCGGATTTTCGCAAGTGGGAATCCTGCCGGACGATGCCGCAGGACGCCAGGTTTCCTCCGGGATCTTCAGTTTCCCCCGCCCTTTAATTCTACTGCTGCTCCATTCACACCTCATTTCATCCTCAACGGGTCTGAAGACCTCGCTGTTAAGACCCGCCCAAATCTTTCAGTGCAACTCGTAATTTGAAATACAAGTCTTAATATGTGATAGGCTGTCTTAATATGTGATAGGCTTATTGTAACGCCAGTGAAATGTAAGGACGTAAGAAGAAGCCTACAAAATAGGCAACCACTCTTACTGTACTTCTATTATATCCTTTGGTTTTTATGAATAAATTCGTCGAGAAGGAAAAGAGGAGATCTTTCAAATATTCAATCAAAAATGATTAGTTCCATACAGGACATTCTGTGGCTGTTAAAGGGAACAATTTATCATTCTAAATTGTACTATATGTAGTAAACATCACATTTTTCTCTATAACAAATAATATATTAAATTAAGGAAGGGTTTCTTTACTTGATCTCACGGTCTTATTTTAATACTACAATTTTAAGAAAAAGTAGGAACATTAATCTATTAACATCATAACATTTGCAGATTAAAAACAAATTAACGAAAAATCTAATATTTGGATTGAAATCTAAAGAAAATTCAAAAATAAATATTTTAGCAATAAGACATAAGACAGAAATATAAATTAACTAGATTTCGTTGGAAAAATAGTTTCATTTCACCGCAGTTCCTAAATATAAAAACTTATCTTCTTTCCCAAGAAGGTTAAATTGAGTTGGGAGATTTGCAATCAAAATAATTCAATGTCTTATTACAAATCCTAATCTTAAACTACTTGGCGCGCAGAGTTCAAAATTAACTTAATTTCATCTGATTCCGTGGTACCACAGTTAACTGAAACTAAAAACAAAGTTACAGAAATAAAATTAAATACTGGCACGATTTACTGTAGTCAATGATACCTAACATTATCCCTACTCATAGGGCAAGTATCACCCGAAGCAAGGCAAGGGCTTAACTCAATATACCACACCAGTTGTCGTTCCAACGGACTAATGATTTCCAGTGTCAGTCTTCCTAACGAATATTTAATAACAAGGAGTTACTGTATTAACTAATGAGTATACTTTCATATACATTAATGCCAATAGTTTTGATAAAAACCTTAAAAGCGAAGATTGTAGGTAACCCTTGACGTCTTTTTGACAGAGATATCACCAGAGATGGAACCAGAAACGTTGCTATACTAGTGCGGCAGTTACATATACGTAGACTCAGTAAAACATTTTTGTACTTTTTCAAAACATTTTTTGGAAACTATTTGCCAAACAAATTCTAGGTATACTACAAAAAGTATTTGTAAACTTTGCAAGAAATTTTTTGAAAAGTGTACGGGATATATTAAGTATTTGTACAAAAGTGTACTGTAACCTACTAACGTATATCCTGTAGAATTACAACAATATGTGAAGTAGTTATCAAATCATTTTTCTGCAAAATCGCAAGCTATTATTTGGGCTTCTACAAAGGAATTTGTCTACTTGATGAAACACATTAGTTATTATTGTTATGGAATAAAAACCATAGGTCAGTCTGGATTGCAAGGAACGTGTCTTACGCGGCCCTGTGAGACATGTCCCAAACTAACAGCGATTTTGAAAACTCCCATTGGAGTGACGAGAATCGAACCCGGAACCTCTACGTTAGAAACAAGTGTACAAGCCACTACAGTACAGATGCAGCCATACGTGGTATTATATTATAATGCGTTATACGTCCTTTGAATAATGTAATCTCGTTTTAAAATGTGGTATTTAACCTTTAAAAGCGAACAGCATGTTTTTACTGAGTTGGCGGAGGAACTGTTATTAGTTTTCCACATAATTTCAAGCAGTAAGTTATGTTGATCCTACGTTTAAAAAAAAGACAATTTTGTACATACATTTAGACTACTCACCTCCCACCAAGGCGAAACAGGTACAATCCTGGCCAGGTCACTCCCGGATTTTTGCAGGGGGGAATCGTACCAGATGATACCGCTGGTCAGAGGGTTTTCTCAGAAGTCTCCTGTATCCCCCACCCTTTCATTCCGGCACTGCTCCATTCTCACCTCATTTCATCGTCGTCGGATCTCAAGACCAAATCTCTCAACTCAAGTGTGATCTTTTGTAATTCATAGAAAATAACCTGTTTACTAAAATGTGTTTAAGAAATCTCTCAACTCAACATTGTACATACATAAGAAAACGAATACTGCCGACAGCTACTAAATGTTTGGGATACATTTTATTTTCTTTATTCCGGCTTTGCGTTGCTTATTTTCGTCACACATAATCTTTTATTCAAAGAAAGTCATACGAAACCATGTGAATATACTCGTATTTTGCAACACACTTTTAACATTTAACTGTCTAGAGAAACTTTGGACAAATCCGAAATATATATGAAGAAATAATTCTGAACGTTTCTTAAAATATTTGAAATAAAAGTACATATGTGTACTATCGCAGCTAAAATCACACAAATTTACAAAACCTGGCCTGTACTGTTACAAAATTAGTGTTGCAAACCCGTAACTTGAGAGAACACGTCCTTTTCAAACCAGTCGAAATGGACTTTGCGCTGTCGTCCGAGGAAAGAAGTAGCCCTCGCCATAAGTGGATTCTAGCTAGTAATAACTCAATCGGCCTTTAACACACATCTTAAGTTAAAATTCTGAGATGGTATCAGCTGTTTACTGAATATCAGTATTTCTGCAAGACTTTTTATGTAGCAGTGCTGCTGTTGCTCATGTAAGTGTACGCATTCAAATAGGTTTACAAAATCTGTTTTTGTACAAAAATATATTACCTCCGCTTACAGAAATTGTTATAGATATATGCTTTATTTATATAACAAGAAATACATCCTCGCGACTTTTTATTTCAATATGTTTTAATATTTTATGCTTATTTTACTGTCCAATTATGATAGTCTAGAAAAGATAATTTGAGCTGAAATCAATTATTATGTTTTACTGTAATCCTTCATTTAAAATTTTAGCTTCGAATACGCTGTTCGTACTCTTTTAACGGCCAGTTTTTAAATACTACAAACATCTACGAAATTAAAGTCTATAAGCTTTTTTTATATATGTCATTATAAAATTTGCCGCTTTGTTGATGTAAGCTACTGCAATAACATGCTTCGGAATGTTACACTACTTAAATGTGCAACCCTCCTCGAGCCAGGTATACACTGTTAAAAAAATTACCTTTATTTTACGCAAAAGTGATGGTAAAAATTTATCCAGAGGTGTCCAGAATTTCTCCGTAAAATTACAGACACTTTGTTTTTCAAAAACGGACTTTCCGTAAATTTCTAGGAACCTCTCCGTTCATTTTCTAGTTAGTTTTCTGTACTCCCAGTTAAATAAAAAAATATAATAAAAAATTTTTTTTTTTTTTTTTTTGTTATTTGGGTGTTCTACTGTGTATAAAAATATTGTTTTAGAGGTTAATATAACTTATACTTGAGCAAGATTTGAACCGGAGTCTAGGAAGTACAAATTTATGATTCTTACCACTCACCTACAACTCTCGCATGCTGTTAGTGGTATAACTTTTGTATTTCAATAAGAGTTACATAAGCAGTTTGATCAGTTTCCATTAAAGTAAGTGTATTTTAAAAGTTGCTATATTTTACAGACACCTGATTCTACGTTATAATATTTAATATAATATATCTTAGTGGTGTGGATAACCTCAACTTCCGTAAAAACTATAATTTTCTTGTTACTCTGGCAAAGAAAGCTTCGTGTAGACTCGGCATTGTTCGTCCCCGATACGCGAAGCTACAGGAAGGGCAGCTGTTTACAATATCTTTGTAACAACATATTTATTTCGTTATTCATACAAATTCTATTCTTGCAAATGAACAAATACAGTAGATTTATCGTTGCAAATCAACAAAACTTTGCAATTATACAAGAATTTGTCAGTTCCAGTTACAAAACGTTTTTACAGTGCACGTGCCTTAACCAGGACTCTAAACACAGAACCCCTCGTACTATAAGCTGGCATGCAACCAATTATGTTAAAGAAATAGTATTACGATTGCTAACATCAAATTCACCGTTATCAGTCTATCGCATCGGTAGAAAGGGTTTACTAACCTGAAATATTTGGAGGCTAGTCATTTTTAAATCAAGTAGCCTATGGAGTCACTTAGTACATGTAAGTTTACATGACCTTCTGTAGCACTAAATGTGTGCAAAATTTGGTGAGAATCGGTTGATTGGTCCCTGAGATATGGCACAAACCCCTCATTTTCTAATGTGGTGCTCTCTTCATAAATAGCGGACAATTTATATCCATGTTCGTCATAAATACTGCTAGCACTTAAAGTTTGTGTGAAATAATTTGAAACATACGGCATACTAACCTAAAATTTAATTCGACTACGAAATATAACTTGTCGCCTGAGATTTGTTGGTATCGTTTGAGTGTTTCCTAAGATATAAGACAATATTTTAATTATTTCATACGGCACTATTATACAAAATGGCGGAGAAAGGAGACTCTGACTAGACACATATGAACGTTTTAATAAATGAAGTTAAGTTAAAATTAGTTTCATGATTTAGAAGATATAGCATACTAAGCTCGAATGTTTATATGGCTTCCATTTTGAAAATAAGTGTCTCGCCCACATTAAACATAATTTTACATGGAGTAAGTTTTAATAATACTTGGTTGCCAAATTTGGTAGGAATAATCAATTGTTTCAGGATTTCATACAAAAACTTTATGTTTTCGTGTCACGCTATCTTACAAAATGACGGCCAAAAGAGGCTCTGTGTAGACGCATATTATTGTTGTAATAGGTACTGCCAGCATACAAAGTTTATTGGAAAATGGTTGTATGATTTTGTTGAAATAGAATATTAAGTTAGAATGTTTATATTTTCTCCAGTTTAAAGATAAGTGTCTGACATATTTAAACATAGCAATTTACAAGGCCTGCTGTAGAGCTACTTGTCTACCAAATTTTGTAGTAGTCAGTTGAAATTACATAAAAACTTGACAAAATCTTATTTCAATAACATGTTATCTTACAATATGGGAAACAATAGAGGCCTAAATTCGTGGTGTAAATAGATACTACAGGCATGCCAATTTATGTTGACATTGATTATTAAATGGTCCTGTAGCTATATAAAACTAAGTAAAAATGTTTGTAAGGCCGCCATTTTGAAAATAATGGTTTCATACGCTAAAAATGTATATATATTTACGTTTTCTTTTGCAGTAATACTTGATTGCTAAATTGTAAGCAACCGGTAGATTGTTCCCCTAAATATGACACAAAATCTTTATTTTTTCATGTGGCATTATCTTGAAAAAAGGCTGCTTTGCATACACGTTTAATCGTTTTAATAGATACTGCTAATATTCAAATTTAGGTTGAAATTGGTTCCATGGTTTCGTAAATATAGCATTCTAAACTAAAATGTTATATGTCCGCTATTTAGAAAATAAGTGCCTGACTTACTTAAAACATATTCGTTTACATGACCTGCCGTAGAACTACTTGTTAGCCAACTCTGGTAGTAATTGGTTTATATGTTCCTAAAATATGACATAAATATTTATTTTCAATGCAGCACTATCCTACAAAATAACACTTAAACGAAGACTGTGTTTTAGCTTGTGGTTTTTCGTTACAAATATTGCAGCATTCCAATTTAAGTTGGAATTGATCGAACGGCATTGTAGGTATGTCTTCTAAATAGTATAAAACAAAGTCACTTATCCGCGTCTGTCTGTGTATTCACTTAGTACTTCTAAACTACTCGATGGATTTTGATGCGGTTTTCATCATCATTCAGAGAATTTCTCGAGAAACATTTTGGTTTATAATTCATTTATATTTAATATAATAATTGTAGATAAATGTCGTACCGTTTGTAATCAAGTCGTAATAAACCAATTTTAGGGCAATCACATGGCTTGCGCTGACTAAACCATAAGGGATACATCAAATTAATGTACCACAGAATTGTAGCTCTCAAAAAGGTCTATAGAAAAGTCCACAACAGCATATGTTTATCTTCTAAGGATGACCCACAGTAACCATTTTTGTCTTTCAAAGTATCGCTGTAAAAACTAAATTGCTATCGGGCGAAACCGGGCCGATTCACTAATAGCAAATAAACCACACACACATATATATATATATATATATATATTCCCGCCACATTCCAAATGGGCTGGGAATCGGTTAAGTAGTTTCCGAGATATGATGTGCATAAAAGCTTTTAATTTTTAATGTATTGCGTTCTTGCAAAATTGTGAACTAATTACAATATTCCTCACTGATTTTAATGCTTAAATTATGTACTATTAACGTCTCAAATTTGGTTTAAAACCATTAAATGGTTACCGAAATGTTACATAGCGCCCTAAACTTTTAACGCCCACCATCTTGAAAATAAATATCTGGTGTGGCCGAAAACTATAAAACTCATATTTTCTTTCAAAATGGTGGAGTTTAGACCTTAGGCCAATATCCCAGAACATTCCATTTGATATCACTTAGGCTCTGTACTACCATCTCAGGCGATTAAATAGCGACTACCAGTACTTAACTCACTATCGTATTTCTAAATGTAGATTCTCTATGCCCTGAGGTGGTATCTTATAAGTCGCGGTTTGTTATTCGTCAAACCGTGCGAAAATTTAAATAAGTGGAAACGTCATTATTGTAAATTGTTTACTTACAGTAGCTTTTGCGAAATATATAGATACGTGAACGTTTCATTTCTAACGCTAACTGTTATGGTGGCAGTCATTATAAATGTGAAATATCTTTTGGACAAAAATAGAACTTAAATATTGTTTTCATAATTGTCGGGCGTAATATATTTATTTCGCTTTTTGCAAAATACTGTAGACTGAATTTGTGCAACGTGCCTGTCGCCGGTATATTAATATGTTTAAACAACATACAGCTACCTGCAGTTTCTTTTCTTCGAAATGTAGTTTCACACATCTCTGGTGATGATATTCTTGGTAATATTTTATGGGCGTATTTTACGTCCCGTTTTTGTAATGTGGAAATTACAGACGTTCATTTTAAATGGCAAACTTGTTGAACAGTGGAACTGCCACTTTAAGGTTATTAATTTAGGCTGTATATTTTCATACAAATATAAAATTCTACAATATTTAGCTGTCCTGCTAATCTGAGCTATATTGTATAGTTTGAAGCAGAGCCAGTGCTAAAGGATAAAATGGCATGTCCATCAAGTTCATGGCCACAATGCGATAACACTGAACAGGAATGCAGCCTTTCATTTGTGGGGTGTGTAGCAATGAAATAGAATATATACACAACATTTTATGTCGTGATAAAAAAACAATGCGTTACCCGGTCTTATGATTCAATAACATTTCTCTAGAGAAATATGTGCAGTTGTAAGATTCCCTGAAATACGCATTCCAACCAGTTTGTACTCCCTACGTCAGTTTTATTGTATTGTTATTGTATGAGTTTCTGGCGGGAATTCGGCGTTTTCTGAAACACGTTAAGCGATGGAAAATGTTACAGTCACATGTATGTAAAAGAAAATTAACTCTTTGTTTTTCAAACCTGCAGGGAAATATTACAAAGTTGTGATGTACACATATGCGACCTTTAAAAAATAACTGTAGTTGTTACAAATAAAGACTATTCCGTGTGTCAACGCCATTCCGTTTGCATGCCCGTCACTATTTCAAACGACACGACACTCACTGAACTACATATAAACCTCCACGAAAACATCTAAACACAAGAAACACATTTATCACATCTTTGTAATTCATGCATATAGTTTAACACACAACTTAGGCAGTATTTATAATGTAATTTCAAGTTCTATATGCTGGAAAACATATTACTAACAAATACACATATCCAGTCAGTGTCAACGAGCCATGCCATCAATCATGCCAATGTGAATTCTAAGTTTCAACTCGTCCCGCTACTGAAGACGCAGTTTTATCGTTGTAGCAGGCGGCCTCGCAGTTAAAATTATTTTTGCACATGCGTTATGTACTATCTTATTTTTGTAATATAAGCTTTGTTAATAAAGAAACTAAAACAAAATGCCTTCCTTACGTGAATAAATTAGTTGGTTTTGTTGAATAAATTCAGAGATATGTAATTATAACCAATAAAAAACATATTTTAAAATAATAGTTATTTCTGTACCATTATAAATCCATCATTTAGTGAAGTTATTAAAATCAATTGACTTTGTTGAAGATAAAATGTGTGGTAAATTGTAACTTCACTTACTTATAATATCATGAAAAAATGTTGGGTTGACCTGGATATGAACACATTAATGTTATCTTCAGAGCTGGACGATCTATCAGTTACGCAAACAGGGCACCTATGAAGTGCATGTGTGAATATATAATATATATTAACTTCAGTGAATATGTATTTGCTTTGTTCTAATGGTGGATCCTCTTGATTCATATCATATATATTGCGTTGTATTCTTGCCGAAATTAACTTTGCAAAACAACTCAATGGAGCTGGTATTCCTAATTTTTATCTATAAATTAATTATATAAAAAAACTGTATTTTATTGAATAATTACTATTGTTGGGATAGTAACCTTTCAAAAGAAAAATAATCAGATGGAATGAAATTAAGTCATTCAGAGAATTATGTTGGTTTCCTGAATTTTATTCCAACTTGTATTAATGGAAAGTATTTGGAAAAATACGCGCTTTCTCGCGGAAATGCGCAAAATGTCAGTGGTTTTTCTCTATTGTATATATACATGAACACCATGAAGGATAATTCCTATATTTTGCAATTAACATGACCTGCAATTGTTGTAAATTATGTGTTTATATGTATATCTGAAATATTGTTTCTAACAGTGCATGCATGCACTACAAATACATCGGGGTAAATCATTATAAATATGTGTTGGTAATTACCGCACTTTACATTGCCCATTGCCTTAAGGACGTGGTTAATTACTTAAAAGAAAAATTTAGTTTATTTCATTGGTGATAGAGCACTTGTTTATTAAGTTTAATGGTTTTCGTCTTCTTCACCCTAAAGAAGAAGACTTTTACTTAAAATTTGGAACCAAATAATACAAAGCACTCCCTCATACAATTATTAAGAAATATTTAAATAAGACACTTTACGAGATCTGCGAATGCACTTCCTTAAAAACGCCTGTCGCGTGTTCATTGCACGATTTTTTCGCTTCATATGTTATAAGAATACGCGATAGTTATACTTTCGAATGATATGTTGGAAGTAATGTTTTCACTTATATTTTTTAATGGCTTTTTAATATTAAAAGTATCTCTGACTCGTTACAAAATACACTTTAAACAATGCTTTTATATGATGCAGGGAATTCAAATCTCAATAATTTAACATTGGATTGTTATGCCACGTCTACTCTTCAATGCTACACTTCGATAATTAAGCGTATTAGACGTAGTTTCAGTGCAATGGTTAAACTACTTGGGACGCGTAGGAAAAATGCGACATTCTAGTTTAGAAATGTGCCAGCAGAGTGCATGCCATGCTCCGTCAGCGGCCAGCGGGCCCAGCCACGGAGCCGGCACACCCCAGTATCGCCAAGCTTTCGTAGCGGATGTTACTCCCGTACTCAGGACTGGAAGAATAACCGGGGCACGAGGAAAATAACATTCGAAGCACGCGAAAATTCTCTAAACGTATTACGCCGTTCCTCCGAAACTATTTGTCCAAATCGTTTTATATTGAATAAATTGATGCATAATTTCTTCCATGCAATCACGGACTGGTTGTTTATAAAAATTACCTAAAAAAATTTAATAAGAAAATATCTACTAAAATTTTGCGCACAACTCCTGAAAAGTTGTAACGTAAAAAGTAATATACGTATAAGTTATTTGTTTTAATAGGTAGACGGAAGATTAAATCATATCAAATTTTGAGAAAGGAAAGTAAAAAATTCAGGAAACAGACAAATTAACATGACTCAAACACAGTACAAATATTTTGCATGTCCACAACTTTTAAATTTTTTGATGCAGAAATACGTAATAAGTAGTATGTTTTACAAACAATTAAACATTAAAAATTTTAATAAATATGTTTTAAAAGACACATTTTTCTGTAACACTTAATTGTAATTGAGAATATATTAACGACGACTCATCTCGTTTTGGGTTAATTGAATAGCGTTGCGCCCTACCTCCGGGCGCTACTTTAACTTGAGGTATATTACTGCAGGCTTATCTAGGTCTCACGTTGGGTAGTAAATTAACTTGAAATACGCCCCACAGTTGGGCGCGAAATTAACGAAGTCTCAGGTACCGCCACTGTCGAGGACATGGTGGCTTATCTGGTCAGAGTTAATGTCCTCCAGGCACCGACTAAAAAGTGCTTGGAGGTTGCGGGTATTATAATGAGGTAGACTATCACTGTTGTATTTTGAAGTACGAATATATTGTCTCGTATATATTCACAAATACACAACATCAAAACTTTCGAGGTGCGGTACTGTCATAATTTGTTTACTCGTATTCACGGGGCGAATTCGTGGTTGAGTGGGGCTTCTTTGGACGACGAATTCTATACTTAACTCAGCGGTGAGTGTGGGTAGGCTGTCATCTGGGAATGAGTTCCAGCGAAGTGGTAGGCCGTGGAAGCCGGCCCGCCGGTGCTGATTCTCCCTGGGCTGCTGTTCGGACTCGTACTCACGTCTTCTCGTGATTTCTTCCCGCAACTCTTCCCTTGGCTCGGTGATGATCAACTGTTTTTATATGACTGACCCCTTAATGATGCGGCTGACGGACGTGGCCGGGTTCCGATATCCCGGCCTTGGTAACTGTTGTACTGACTTACTCTCCGCTCGAGCTGACGTCTCTCGGCGGTGAAGATGAACTAACAACTGCCCCGATATGACTGCCTGACGTACCCGATATTACTGACTGACGTACCCGGTATTACTGACTGATGTACCCGGTATTACTGACTGACGTACCCGGTATTACTGACTGATGTACCCGGTATTACTGACTGACGTACCCGGTATTACTGACCCCCTCCTATTCTTGGAAAGGGGGTTTTTATACACGCCAGCCGCTGCCCTGAATCGGCGGCACGTGGCACATTTTAGGGGAGGGAAGGGGGTAAGAGGGGTGAAGTGGAAGACGCCTAACCAAGCCTTCCAACAGACATGTCCTCGTTTCTGAAGGTTTGGCGGGGGGGATAATACCTACTGTCGTCAGCGATACTTCAGTGGTGCGTATTTACTGCATTCAGGCGAACTACACCGGATTATTTGCTGATGACTCAAGAAAGCCCTGCACTCTCAACAGATCTCCCGGCGGGTAGGGGCGTACGAAGATGAAGGGGGGTGGGAGGGGAAGGCCTACGCTTCAGCTCCATGTGTCCCGAAATTTTCCACCTGCCTGTGGTTCCACGTGCCGTCTCGTAGGTGCCAGCGAAGTGCGCGAGGCGGGGGTGGTGTGAGGGTGTGATAGATGTGAGCCAATGCCGTGCTATAATCCCTAAACCGGCACGCGACAATATCTAATTAAAATTTTGGAAAATCTGAAGAAAGCAGAGTGCAGATTTCAATGCAAATGCATTGATTGGTGAGTTTTGTAAATTATAATTGAAACGTTTACATGCATTAGTATGTAGGCTCTATTCCACAAATTGCTATGTAAGCCTACTGCTTTAAACAAGATTATTCGTATGCCAGGAAACATGGTCTTGGAAAACCGCCATTTCATAAAAGAGTTGCTGTATTGTAGTAACAAAAGTTCGTATGTCACATCACTCCTCAAAACATGATCAGTAATGCGAGTAATAACAAAATGGCGATTTTGGGACGGAAGGTTGCAGAGCGAGGCAATGTTATTTTAATGGGTTCATGCCTGCTGTTGTTTCGGATCCTCCGCTCACGACGTAGATCACAGTGTGAAGTAAGCTGGGCTTATCTTTACGGGAACTTCTTAAAAAAAGTTCAATATAATTAAATGAAAATTATTTCTTGATACCCATCGTTTACGATTTCAATAATTTCGAAAAACTTTTAATAAAACAGTTTTAATAATTTTGGTATTTTATAAATCGTAGTGGATTGTATTGCTTTAAAAACTTTAAATTTATTTAAATAACAAACATTATTGTGTCCTACCATCCCTGCTGAGCGGTCACTGACTTGGTTATCGTTTACTTCAGAAGCCTTTTCTAAAATTTTGTAATTATTATGTGTAAAATTTATAAACAGTTTTTAAAAATAAATTATTTTAACTTTGTGAGTTATTCGTAATTCACTTACAATCTTTCCGTCTCCTCGGTTCGAATCCCGGCGAGTGCGAAATACCGAGATACCCGGTTTTGACAGTACGACTGATGTGTTCATAAACAAGAATAAAAATTATGTTTCCTCTAGCATATATATATATATATATATATATATATATATATTTACACCAAGCAACGCTATGATTCTTCACTGTTGCGAGCAATAGAGGTTGAAACATGCATGACTGAGCAGAAGGGGTAATATGCATGGGTTACATAATGGCAAGGGCATCAGTTTATATGTTCTTGGTTAGTGCCAATATACGGTTTTATCGCTGGAAATTTGCACTCACCAGGAGTCAAATCCTGAATCATCTAAAGCTCAGTTTGAAATATTTTGTAAACTTTTATAAACTTTTATTAAACAATTGGTATTCAGTTTATTGTTTAAAAAGGTTTTTTTTATGTCACGAAAAATTGGATTGCCGTAATAAGAAAAAATATTTTATGCGAAGAATTATTATTTTTTTGTTATTGTTTTACAAAAAGTCTTTTAACAGTTAAATTGCCATTTCATAAACCAAAATAACAGTTGTACAAAAATTATTTTAAAAAAATTCTGAATATTTTATTGTTATTATGGGATGTTGGAATTTTTATGTGCTTTTCTAGTATAAAACGACGGGTAAATGTTCAAAACGAACAATTACAATGCCAGCTTGCTCTTCACCAAATTCTCCTATGTCAATAAGAAAAGGTTAAATACCTTCTGTGCAGTTTTCCTCGAGAATTAAATACAGATACGGCAAAATATTAACTTATAATGTGTAGTGACGGCCGGCAGTTGAAACGAACCCCATGCTTTGGATGTAGCAGTCAGCCTCGACCNCCTCGGACATGCTGTAGGCCGGGTTTAGGCTAAATCACCTTTTTCCCCATATTTTTTCCAGCGTGCGGGTAAATTTAGATATCACTCCACTAATCCCCATTGCAAAAAATATGAGATTTAGTGGGCCATAATGTGGCCATCTACGTATAAGATTTTTGAAAGAAAAAAAAAAGGTTTTGCCTTCTCAGTAAAATTACACTTATCAGTTTTAAATTTTTCTCATAAACTTAACTATATGTCAGATAACTTTACTCAAAGAATTAATTAAATTTCTATTGAATATCCGATTGCATTACTGGTTTCATTCCGTAAAATTTTACCACTATTTCAAGTTATTCTCCTGGAAAAAAAATAGTACCACGCGAAACATTTTTTTCTGTACTATGTTAAAATGTGTCCTTTATTTCGTTGATATAAGAAAAAAACTTGCAAGAGAGCCATAAAGATGACTCCCGGTGTCATTTTAAAATCTGGCTGGGTTCAGGAGAAGCTGGGAAACGTGTTTAGGACATTACGTATGTATTGTCGTTTACACATAGAAGATGTAGTGGAACTGAAGATTATCATAACTCGCGTCACACATTAAACATCATCTAACGGCAGCGAACGCACCCCAATATTAATGACAGCAGTTTTAAAATTTTAAATTTCCTGCACCTAACAAACTTGTCACATTTTCAAAAATGGTCTGTTAACTTTGCCGTATATATTTCCGTCCCACAGAAAATGGCCTCACTTTGTTAAGTAAGTGATGAAAGTTTTTTTAAAACTCAAATTCAGGAGAACAGTTATTTTTATCTAACAATTCAAAACCCACGTAGTTCGTGCCTCTATAGTTTACTCAAAATTTGGACGGCATATGCTCTGAAGTTAAACATCACGATTTCCTTGTATTTTGATAGTAAAATTAATTCGCCATTATTTTCACACGTGGCTAAGACGTTCAGACGTTTCTAGACTTTAAGTTAATAAATGTTAAAAGTTATCTCATACAAATCTGGATTTTTGTGCGTAAGAAATGTTTTAAAAACATGCTGGGTAGTGTTCTACTCTGCTAAATTATTACAGTTAAATAAATGCGTATACAGTGTTTTCTTCCAATGGCGTAGTAACATTTTGCAGGATAATCGAGGTTAATTATTTGGTATTAAATGGAAAAAAGTGAATTTTTAATGCAAACCCGAATTAGAGCATAAATATTTCTAAGAGCTATAGAAAAATGTTTTACTGCAACCTTAACAATTAATTTTCTGTCTTTTCTCAATACACCTAGCTGCAGCAAGCAATGAATAATTAATTTTCCGGCAGTTATGTCGTTCTATGAATATGTTTATTGTATTTTATTTTAATTAAACAAATAGCTTTTAGAGTTATTAAGACTACACTATTTCACTACTAGTTAACCTAATAGTTTAACATTTCATACTATCTACTTTCAACGGAAATTTTTCTTTGAAGTTTACCAGCCGCGTAACTTAAAAATAAACATAAAAGTACATAACTGCAAATACTGAAAAAGAGCCCAACTTATTATAGACATTCCTTTCATTTCAGAACATAAGTTATTATTTGGGTTTAAGATTTCTGAAAAGACTTCAAAAAACTTGTTTAGTTGTCACAACTAATGAAATGAATAGGCTTCATGTCCGGCAATGGAAAAAGGGACAGATGCAGAGGATAGAAATGTTTAAAATCTAGATAACTTCTGTGTCAACTATATTTTATATAGGTACTGATGCATTTATCTTCTATACATATTATTAAACTCAACGCCTCTCTGTCTGTCTGTCTGTCTGTTAGTGCGCTTACCACTCAAGAACCACGTATCCGATTTACGTGTTTTTTTATTTCTTAGCTATTTTCTTTAGCCAGGTTTTGGTATATATTTTGTTAACGTAAAGTAACATAAGAAATAAGCAGTGACGATAATAGTGAATCAAGCCGGAGAAAAGTTTGCCGCCAGAGCGCTCTCTTGCAATACGCTATCTAAACCGTTCAATATGGAACAATATCATGTAATAAAGAATTGTGTAGAATAAAAAGACCTAAAAAAACTCCGTAGTAGCATGTATCTATCTATAACAGAGAAAAACTAAAAAGCGTTTTTACCATTTAATTCACAAGCAACATTCAATTACGAAGTTTTTCACCTTGCACTCATTGAAATTGAAAAGCAAGTGCAGACATTGTCTTACTAATGACTACATCAGGGAAACTTCATATAATAGTATTTCTCTGTTATAGATAGATATATGATACCGATTTGATTGACTATTATCGTCACTGCTTATTCCTTATGTAATTTTACGTAACAAAATATATACTAAAACCTGGCCAGAGAGCATAGCTATGAATGAAATAAAACCACGTTAATCTGACGGTTGGTTTTCGAGTGATAAGCGCACTAACAAACTGACAGACAGAGATACGTTAAGTTTTATAATATTTATAGAAGATTAACACTAAGTAAAATTAAACTTTATTTTTAAAAAATCTAAACAATAATTTTGTAGTCCCCGCGAGTGGAGCCGCGGACATAGCTAATTCGGAATAAACGCATGTACATGTAGTACAAATGTATGTAAAACGACAACAATTATGGCAAACGATTACTTACCCTAGTTTTCTACAGTTTGAACTGTGAACTGGATTGGGCGAGGCAAATGTGACTTGAAGTGTAAAATAACTTGTAAATTGCCGTAACGAAATATGTCTACTCTGCCGTACTTGTGATTCATCGGTTTAATATTAATGTATGCTACAGTGTAAACATTTAACTAATAATTAGCAACATTATATTTACTATATGCAGTTCGCAGCTGCCACTCTGTTGACGCCTGCGGCGTCCCTATATTTTATTCGTCCATACCACGCTCTAACGAAGCTCACAGGCGAACGACATCAATCAGGATTTAGGGCCTGGCAGCCGTGACGAAGGGAACGGCGCCAGATCGGCCCTACAAGACGACCATTTGCATGGGAAGGCGGACCTGCGGGAGAATAGCCTCACGGTGTGGGATCAGGGGACAGCGGGAAGAACACGAGTGCAGCGGCCAGGGGGAGATCCCGAAGTATTCCCACAATGCCGAACCAAACAACAAACCTCCAGGCAGAATAGGACAGACGCCAGACTCCGCGAGCAGGCAGGAACGGCGAGGCGTATTTATGACCTCGCCAGGCTGTGTTTTGTCGCAGGCTTTCGACCACAATAAAAACCAAGAGAGCGTTTGGACGAGCGCAACGAGAGGCCCCTTTCAATTATTTCCGCATGGACAGAATGGAGTGCTGAAACTGGTAAACCAGAACAAAACAGCAGACGCTGGACCCAAGTGCGGAGCTGGAGTACACGCCCGCGGTTGATTACCCAGGGGGGCGGTCCGCGGCTACCTGGAGAAGCGGGGGCAGTTTAATATGGCAATGAGGGTCTACAAAACCGCAGGAGTCCGAGGAAACATGGCAGTCGGCCGATGAGATTCCGGGAGGGAGGAGTGATTCCGCAGGAGACGAGCACGGCAGCCAGCCGCCATCAGACGCAGAGTCCTGCATCGACCCGAGAAGGAGGGACGTCGAGACGAGTCACCGAGGCGCCCGTGACAGGACGAGAGCAGTTCCAGCTCACCGGACCTCATCTGCAAGAACAACTACCAGCACAGCAAGCCAGATAAGTACAGTCATCCAGCGAGTGTGAAGGACCTTTAGTAGTTATCCCGCAGTGTGAAGGATCTTTTAGAATCATCCAACAAGTGCGACGAAGATCCCCCCCCCCCCCTTTTACGACGCGAATTGTACGGAGCATACGTAGAAAAGGGAGGGAGTTGTCTCAAGGGTTCATGTATCAATTCACATGATCATGCAACAATAAAACCTCGATTTGTGAAATATGAATTATCCTGTATTCATTAATTAGTGAATTGGACCATTAAACAACTGTGTCGAAGCATTCCTACGCCCGATCACTGAGGACTAGTATTAAGTGTTGGCGCCTCACGCCACAGAACAGATTACAACACCTATGTCCAAACCTCAGCTTTGGCAGGTGTCACTCCTTTACGGTTGAAAATTTTTTGAATTGCTTTACACAGTAACAAGGAAATCACGAGTGAGTGATGAGATTTGGGCAGCTCTTAACATCGAGGTCTTGAGAGCCGATGAGGGGGGAGCGAGGCGAGTATGGAGCCGCGCCGGAATGCAAAGGAGGAGGAAACAGGATATCCCCGAGAAAACCCGCCGACCACGTCCGGCACGATTCCCACATGCGAAAACCCGGGGGTAATCTCGCCGGGAATCTAACCCAGTTCGCCTTGGTGGGAAGCGAGTAGTCTAACCACTACACCACTGAAGCCCCTAAATCATGAGTGATAATGCCTTAAAAGGGGTGTAAACTTTAGTGTTTCCTGTTCATTTCACACGCATACCAACCAGCAATGTCTAAAAACCAAAAAGTTTCTTGCTTGCAAGTTTTTTGTGCAGGTCCAGAAAAGTAATAAACAGACTGTTGTTTTACAATTTCGTACGTTAAAAATATTTTTTGTAAATTACATATAATAATTGTATAATGGTAAGAAAATGTCAGAGATTTTTCAGTAAAATGTTGAAAATATTTGACTTGATAGTTTTCGAGTGACGATGAGTTTAGTTGGAACGTTTTTTCGGCATCGCGAAGCGAGCACGCAGCTCTGTTGAGTTTCCTGCCTACGTGCAGAAGCTGAGAGAGCACGGATGGAGTGCAGAAAAGGGCGAGATTGCCGTGTTTCTTTGCAGCTCCGGCTTCCACGAGTGACTGACTAGAGGAGCGACAGCCGTGCACAGCCGCAGTATAGCACTGAGGCGGTGCGCGCGAGGCTAAACACCTGCAAATAATTATCTCTAGCAACAAAATTACGCCATAACTAACTAATATTATTGTTAAAGGAAAATAACGTCAATTTCGAGTCAGTCATACTTCATATTTAAAACTTTGATTTAATATATTATTCGTCAAAATGAATGAAAATTTGGTCAATGCTAGAACACGAGAGCACGGCCTCACGCACCGCCACAAAGCATGATGAGCCACATCGTAACACATCAATTTCAATAATCTGTAAAATGGTTATTAATTTCACCATTATCATTACACAATTAAGTTATAAAACAGGCTTAAATATGATCGAAAAATTGAAACATTTAGATTAGGATTTTTGAAATATAACATTGATAGGAAGTTGAAGAAATGTAGTGTAATTAAACCATTTGACAGTTGAAACAGAAAAGCAAGGTGGTGATGTTTTTTTATACGCAATGGAAGGATACGTCATTGACACCTGAAAGTAGGACTTCAGCAGGGATTCAGAAAAATGTGATGAAACAATGAATAGAGTATAATGAGATAGCTCGACTAATATGAGTGTGAGAGTGGCGGCAGACGAGCACAGCTAGTTGGACACACGAAGCCAGTCTGCCTACCTGAGCGGGTGGCAGAAGGGCGACAGTCGTGGACAGGTAAGTCGCGCAACATGGCTATAGGAAGTTGGTGGGGCGGGTTTGGAGATAGCCACTTACTCGCATGCGAGTGTGGAGCTTCGGTCAGGGAGCAGCGTGATGCATCCTCCTCGTTCCATTACCATCTCACAACTGAACGCTTCCTGGAAGTCACCTGGTTTATGTGTACAAGCCTGAAGATTGGTGGGGGACGTAATTTCCAGACTATCTACAATTTCATATCAGAGGAATATTGACTTAAAACAGTGACGATTTTTATTGTCTGAACCACCCCCTTAAACGTACTTTGTAAAGCGAGAAGGTGGGAAGGACGAGGATGGGCCGAGTGGGGTGGGAGTAGGTGCTAGCACAGCACTGCAGTTATCAACGGAGTGATGGGCCATGCTGTTGTCCCTCAGTTAAAGACCGGTCTGTGACCAGCTCCAGACACACGAGTATCACATAACTGGCTTGCGCAATGTCAGCCTGCCATGTATGCTTCCGGATACATGGCAGGCGAAGCATACATGGCAGGCTGATACATTTACACTCAGAAGTTTGAACTCAAAGAGTTTTATAAATATAGAAGATGTGTTTTAGACAAAAGTTACGTCGTAATGGTCGTTAGTGGGCAACATATTACTACGAAAATGTATTATAATCTGTTCAGGAATTAAAAAGTTACAATTGGGGGTGGGGCATAGATCCAGACAGACATTCGAGTGATTTTATTAGCTATATTTTCAAAAAGAAAGTAGCCGCCTAAAAAAGAACGAACCAGCCTCAACATGTTTAATGTACTTATTTCTCAAGCAGAGCTTGCACACAAACCAGGGTAGAACCAGCTCTCTCCTGAAGTTCTCGATATCTTATATCTTGTTGATCACACAGAACTCCCCAAATAACCCAAGAAAACTCAAATGCTGCAAAAAAAAATTTTGATAATATCTGTAGATGTTCCGAACTACATTGTACGAATGCATAGTGGGGTGGGTATTGAACTATTCATTCAGATGGTCGCCTGCGAGTCTGGAGAAGACGTGGGTAGCGATTTCATCCAATTACTATACAATCTACGGTTGCTTATGGAGGTGGATATGTTATGGTGTGGGTAGGCTTAAGTCTTGACACGAAACCCCACCTCCTGATCATTCGCAATGTATATTTTACCGCTTGACGGTACATTGACGAGATCTTAGTGCCACATGTCATTCCTCGCGTGAGGCAACTTGGATAAAACGTAGTATTAATGCATGATAATGCTAGAGCGAATGAAGCCAACATCGTTCGGATATTCCTGCAAGAGCACCACATGCAACAAGTGGAATGTCCATCCTGAAGTTCCAACATGAATCCGATAGAACACATCTGAGACCAGTTGGAGCAACGCATCCGAGCGAGAAATCCACCTCCCCAAACACTACAAGTCCTTGAAGACGCCCTCTGGAAGAGTGGGGATGTCAACGTCAAATGAACGTGCGGCGCCTTGTCAGAAGCATGAGAAGGCGTTTTGAAACTTTTGTCCATGCGAGGGGTGCCAGTATACCTTATTAAAATGCTTAATTGCCATGTCGCCATTTTGATGTACGACCAGGGAACACTTGGTTTTTTGACACGCTGTGCAACGACGTTGTGTATTGGGTGTCGAAAGAATGCTTTTAATTACAATTATTAATGGTTGCAATGAAGATAGTTTGTTTTCATTGCGTGTCTGTTTTCATTTCAACATGTATGCGTATCATGGGTGTATGAATATCTAAAGAAATGTGCTAATTTCTTTTTTGAGCAACGTATGTTACAAACCCACGTGAGGACACCACTAAGCTCAGCAGAATGTGTGTGTGTCTACTTCAAGTGCAGCCATTGCCGAAGCAGAAACATTTTGCAAGCGAGAAACGATATAATCGCACTAAAACTGGGCAGCTAACACAACAAAGTGCCCGATTCCGCGAGTAATCGGGAAACATCTGTGGATAGTAATCTCGGCCTTCGATTATGCACGCACATAACTTGTTGCAAAAACAATCATATTTCACTCTCCCACTTGGCGAGCAGGGAAATGTAAACTCTGTGCTCTGTACTACAGTTAAAAATTTACAAATGCTACAATGTTTCCAATATATGTATCGGAAATTTGCTGTAAAACATTTTGTAGCACTTACAAAAATATTTTACAGTGTATAATCTAAATCACCGTAAAGAGCATTATAAGTTATTTTTATAGAATATTTTAAATTGTGGTAAAAAACATCTCTCAAGTACAAAATGTTTATTGAAAATTTTCAATTTTATTTTACATACTCAGTATAACACCTGAATTGTGAAAATTATTTTTTTCGTAATCCCAGTTTATTAATTGTACATTTAGGAAACTAAGTAGAACACAATAGTTTTGGTATACATTGATGCATTTGCTATATTTGTTTGCCTAATTCCACTTCGTAAAGATACTTCTGAAACACCTATTTTCGCACCGAAAAAAAAATGTATTTTTAAAATTTCAGGATTAAATTTTCCATAGTCTCAGAAAATGGTCCACAGTTCAGGTCCAGGTTACATAACAACATGTGCTTAACGCATTGTATTCAACATGTCACTACAACACCATATTATCCACCGTCGTCACAATTAGAGTGCTTCAACAGGAATCTTCATTCGGCACTCATTGCTTTTCATACTGACAGCATGCACAGATGTTATCAAGACATTAGATGGTTTCAGATGGCATTAAATTATTAGCACCATGAGGGACAATAGTACACTCCTTTTGAACTCATGTCCACATACTGCTATGCCACCTTATTAGTAGGGCTTGGTTCCTTCTGGCACAGGTATCACGGTACAAGTTTCAGGATTACTCGATTGCGATTACATCACAGGGTGGGTAATTTGCAGAGCATAAGTTCAAGCTGAGCGAAGAACTTATCTGGAAGAAACTTTTGAAGATGCAACAGCATTGTAATGTGATCAAGAAAATAGATAAAATGTCTGGTTGAAATATGAATAAAAATACTAAAAAAATCACTGATGAAATATTTTAGTAATTCTATATATAGAGCAGTAGCTAGGCAGAGTAGATACACAAGTTGCTACTGTAGAAATAACATCAGTTTTTTCATAAATATGATGAAAGACAATGATTTTACGAATTCTACTGTGGAGCTTACCTCTATGGCTGTACCTTCTCCCACTGCTGGAAAATAACATGGAAAACAGTGTTGCCACTGTGGAAATATCTTCAGAAAAAGCTGCCATGCTTAGCGACATGAGAGAAACACATATATGGTACCATGTAGTTTATGGAAGGCGATACATTGAAGGAACACATGGAGATCTGCAAGGGTTCGTCTACTGGAAGCAAGCAAATGATGTCGCCAATACCCCATGCTGCATCGGTGGGTACTGATTCGCAAGGCGATAGTGATGAGACATTTAATGCTAAAGATAATATGAGTGCAGTAGTTGGTTTGTGTGGAATGTGCACTTGCAAGATTTTCGTGTGAAGTCGACGAACTTCAAAATAATCTGTCGTCGGCTCTAAATGCTGATGATGACCATGCGACTCCTACAAAGAATAGTAAACTTGATATTGTGGGTAAAATAGGTGGTGAAGAGAATCATGAAGAGAGCATTGATGATAATGACTATGAACACAGTGTTAATGAAGTATCTGATATCTGATCGGAAGGCTGATGATTATCTCGACATTCCCACATATTTCACCAGCAAGTTTCCTTCGACAAGTGGTGTGAATATGGTCTAAGGCATCAAGAACGGTCGTTAATTTGCTGCAATGAGCGAAATGGAGAAGGCAGAAGACACTGAAGATACTGACTACATGTTTACCGAAGACCTGAATGAAATTGTTTGTTAGACTCAGACATTTGATCGCTTTGCAACAAGATGAAAATTTCTCGCTCATTACCGAGATATTTTCTATTTTTAGTGAACTGAAGAATCGGTGTTATATCAGATCAGGCTGTCTGCTACTATTCAAGATCTGCAAACATCTGATAAATGTAAAGATAGAATGTATGAAATAATTAGAATAATAGAATGTATATGTAGGATTGTTGAACGTGATTATATATATATATATATATATATATATATATATATATATNATATATATATATATATATGAAACAAAGTCGGGTTGGTTACACAAATTATAACTAGAGAACGGCTGGACCGATTTCAATGATTTTTGATTTTTTGGATTTGTCTGCTCCCAGAATAACATATAGGCTATTTAAACATCGTAAAAATTAACGGGCATGAACTGAAGTTCAAGTATTGTCTCTAAAATAAATAAGTAATGCTAACATGAAAAAACATATATATATATATATATATATATATATATACATACATATATATATTTATTTATATATAAAACAAAGTCGGGTTAGTTACACCATTTATAACTCGAGAACGGCTGGACTCGGAGATGCCATACTATTACACTTGGAACGCTTCATCGAACAAATTTAAACGTCGGAAGCAACGCGATGCGGTTCCTGGTCATCCGGATGTGCGTTCTACTGATGCTCTTGGTCGTATTTACACAGTTCATCCGAAGAATGATGAATGCTTTTATTTGCGGTTGTTGCTGGTGAATGTTAGTAGGCCAACATCATTTGAATCACTACGAACTGTTAATGGTATAGTGTGCCAAACATTTCGTGCTCCATGTCAAGAGCTCAATTTGCTTGAAAACGATACTCATTGGGACACGACAATCGCTGAAGCAATTATTTCTGCAACTCCAGGTCAGATACGCGCATTATTTGCTATCATCATTTCGACATGCTTCCCATCGAATCCACGTGACCTGTGGAACAAATACAAAGATGACATGTCAGAAGACATTTTACATAGAATTCGTGTCCGTTCGAGAAATCCTGATCTTGAGGTGAATGATGAGATGCATAACCAGGCTTTGCTCTTGATCGAAGACATGTGTTAGCTCATGTGTAGCAATGTGTTAGTCAGGTTAGGAATGCCAGCGCCAGATCGAGGAATGAATGATGCTTTAATAGAGAATTAGAACGAGAACATGAACATGATCGACATGAATTAGACCAATCAGTTCAAACGAATGTGCCCCTGTTGAACCCCCAGCAGAAGGAAGTNGTAATCTGCATTCATTTAAATCTATTGACTGTGTAATAAACGAAGACGAAGCCACCAACTATCCAACTGAATTTTTAAACTCCTTGGATGTGCCTGGCTTACCACCGCACAATTTACAACTGAAGGTTGACTCCGTAGTAATAATGCTTCAAAATCTAAACCAACCAAAACTACGCAATGGAACGCGTTTGGTGATAAGAAAACTGATGACCAATGTGATTCACGTGACGATACTCAAAGGAAAATTCAAAGATGAGGAAGTTCTCATTCCGAGGATTGCTATGATCCCAACCGATATGCTCTTTGAGTTTAAACGACTTCAATTTCCGATTCGTCTTGCATTCGCCATGACGATTAACAAATCTCAAGGCCAATCCTTGAGTGTTTGTGGTCTGAATCTAGAAAATGCATGTTTTTCTCATGGTCAATTATACGTGGCATGTTCACGCGTCAGCAAACCATGGGTTTATTTGTTCTTGCGCCTGATAACAAAACAAAAAATGTCGTATATCACAAGGTGCTTCACTGAAGAAAATTAACGCGAGTACAACCCATGCAGCAAAATACAGCTGACATGCCATTGAAATACTTTATTTTTCTACTTTTATTGATTTTTTATTTTCTTTATATATTATCCTAATAAAAATATTGAACTTAATACATTTTTAGTATTAATTTTATTTTGCCTTAATAAAATCCTAAATAAAGTTAAACTAAAGGTTAACACGACATTCATTGACTGTTAGGCAGTACGAAGTCCGCCGAGTCAGCTAGTTCTTTATAAAATAATCAAATTACACGTGCATTCAACATAGTAAAGAAACACGGAAATCACAAGATAAAAATGTAATAACAACATTGACAAATGAAGGGAAGGTTGTCTGTGGAGTAGTGTAGCCAACCTTTAAACATAATAGTGTGATTTTAATTTCTTACTTAGTCTATTCTGCTTCTCTGAAATACTTATTAATTCAGAGGTGTGCACAATCGATTGAGAGAGTCTGTTTTAGGTAAAATTTATGCGAGAGTGTGAAGGATGTAGCACCATGGTAGGATCTGAATTATTATTCCTTACTCAGATCGATTACAAAATCGGCTGATTCCCATAAGATGAACGAATGAACTGGGAAAATTTTTTCAGGAATGTTTCGCAACTGGTTGGTTGCTCTGGCAATTCGTATTAGGCGACTTTTTCGAGATTGGTTGTAATCGATTGTTGGTACAGATGGGTGGTATGGTGGGTTGGTCTTGTCCACTGTTCTAGCCATTTTTGCGTTAATTGGTCTTGGAAAGAGCCAGTCTTGGGTAGAGTTACGATTCTTCAGGATTCGGTTCACGTTTCGTTTAGGAAAGGGGGAAGGGTGTAGAATCGTCAGGTTGGTTGATGGCGAGGGTGAATGGCGAAGCGACGAACTATTGCGAGTGGTTGTGCTCAGGTGGGTATAGGTTGATTGAATGTTAGTTGGAAAGTGTGGATGTTGATGGTGGCTGAGCTATAGTAAGTAAATGGCAAGGGAAGTGGAGTGTCGAAAGGTGTGTTGGTGGAAGGGGGGTATCTGTGCTACATAAAGTCAATAATTCGCTTTGGGAATTGTAAGATTGATCGTCTATATAGCTAATGAAATATAAATGTGGGGGTTCAGTCGTCTGCTGTTTGTCGTACCAGGGAGTAGCTGCACTCTGCCATCATAACGAGTGTCAAACTTCTAGGGTCAAGCACATCCAACTTGTTTTTTCGCATTTTGTATGTATTTTTTTCATAGATGTTCTGTTAAATTTGTTTAATTTTTCACAATTTTATTGATTTTCTGAGTTCAGGGTCATTTGGTTTAATTTTATAGTTTCCATCATTTAACATGGTTGTCGGAATCAGTAACGTATTTTGGTCGTCAATTTTTACAAATGTATCTTCGATTTTTTACAATTTGTTCTCAATTTTTAGAGTTCAAGGTCAGTGGGGTCAAGTTTAAAGTCACCAACTTTCATCATGGTGTGTCGGAGTCAGTAATGTCAATCTTCTTCGATTTTTATGGATTTTTTCGAGTTTTTACCATTTTTTCTAATTGATCTGTTTTTAAGGACATTAGGGTTAAGGTCAATGCCACTGGCATCCAACATGGGTGTCGGAGTCAGTGGCGTAATGTTCCTAAACATTTTTTCGTGTCTTTCTATTTTTTACCATTTTTTCTCTTTTTTTCGCGTTCAATTTCATTGGGAAAGGTCAAAGTCACCAACATCCAACATGGGTGTCGGAGTCAGTGATGTTATATGTTCCAAAACTGTTATTAGTTTCTTTCTATTTTTTGTCGATTTTTTATGATTCGGTGGGTGGTGGTGAGGAATGGGTGTGTTGGTTAGGGAGGTGCGGTGAGTGGAAGGGGAGTGTAAGGTAACATTATATATTTCACGATTTTTAGAAATAAGTTTTCGATTTTTTGCATTTATTCTTGAATTTTTATAATTGTGTTTTTGGGGACGGCAAAGGGTTGGTGGTTGTTAGAGTTGAGGGGGGAATTGATTAGGGTGGCAAGGCGGGTATGAGATAATCGTTATATGTTCCTCGTTTTTTAGTATCAATTCTCCAATATTTTGCGATTTTTCTCGATTTTTAATTATTGGGTGATGGTATAGAGAGAATAGGGGGTGAAGTGAGGGTGGGGGAGCGAGTGTGAGGTTAATGTTCTATGTTTCTCGATTTTTAAAAAAAATTAAATTTTTTGCAATTTTTATAATAATTACTCTGTGATGGGGGGGGGATGAAGAGGGTGGTGTTAAGAAGGGTTTGGAAATGGAGAGAGGGGATGGAATGGGGTGTGAACTTG